>JAEIIL010013819.1:0-18793 GCA_018905715.1 Drosophila lini | reverse complement strand
CCTAGCTCTTCTTTGCCTCCTTCCCTGTCTCGACTTATTACATAACGTCTATAATATGTTTAATAATATAATTTATAAAGTGTGTGTTATGCAAACTAATTTCTACGCAATTCACAATTCGCTTTTCGTTTATTTGTGTAATTTTTTTTGTTTCTTTTTTTTTGTGTTTTTAGTGTTGCATTAACTTTAGTTATATTTTATATATATATATTAACTATATAAACTTTCTTTTTATTCATTTTTTACATGCACAATCTCATGAGGCCAAAACGTAGACAATTTTGTTATTATTTCGTGTGTCGGTAGTGTGTGTGTTGTGTTGTGTTGTTGGTTTACTCGTTACTCGTTACTCGCTCTCTTTTGCCTTTGCTTTTACCTAAGGGAAAAAAAAATCTATAGAGTTAAGGTCCTAAGACTTATCTTTAGAGAGACCGACTGAAACTGAACTCCTTCGCCGCTGCCTTACTTCTTCATATAGCATATTTATATATTTATTATATATATATATATTTATAAGTCGTACTAGATTTCTTGCTAAACACTTGCTTCTTTTCTCACCGGAGATTTGCTGACAACAGACAATCGCAATACATGAATCCTTTATGTGGCTGTGTTTCGTATTCGTATTAGAAGTATGCTTGTAATATATGTATAAAGGGCGTGTGTGTAATATCAATTAACTGTAAATTGCCAGGGCTGCTTTCTAGGGTGCTTGGTGACGTGGACAAGGACATGGACACAAGAGATTGCCTGGCGTATCCTACTCCTACTCCCCACCTTCCTTCTCCTCCGCCAAAACAACATAGAAATTAAAAAGGAAACACGATGGGGACGGAGGTGAAGGAGGCTGGAGATTGTAGCAAACGGATGATTGGAGATTTGGAGATTGTGTGTGTGTGTGTGTGTGTGTCTCGGAGGAGCTTCGGGCTGAGTGGTTCGACTAGGTTGGGAGCGGCGCCTTGCTGCTTCAGTGTTTCGCTTAGATCTGGCCAACCAGCTCCTGTATGCTGCGCAGTAAGTCTTCCATATTTCACAAGAGATCCCGATGGAATACCCAGGTGTGTTTTGTGTGGGCAAACTTGTGCGACAGCCACTGCGACTCCAGCAGGTTGAAGCGATCCTGGCTCAAGTACAACGGTTTGCCGCGCCTGCAGGTAAGGAAGGATTTAAGCAAAGGTTTCTAACAAGGAAAAGAGTTTCCCCATATCGATGATGCATCGATAGATGACACACATCAGGGATTAATCATTGCAGGGAAACACTCACTTGAGATCGCGATCCTCCTCATCAAAGTCGTCCAAGTAGAGGGAGCCCCACAGGCAGGCACGACGGCCTCTAATGACAATGATGTACGTCGAGGTGACCACCAGGAAGATGCCAATGCCGCCGCCGCAGGATAGGGTGTGCTGCACAAATAAGAGTAGTAATATATGCAAAATTTGTATAATATAGCCAGGGACCTTAACTATTGATTAATGGGAAAATTATTAAATTAAACAATTTAACAAATTCAATTCACTTCACTTAATCACACTAATTCCTGCCGCCACTCACCCGCACCGCCTCGCAGCAGTCGTTCTCCGCACAACAGTTCTGTTTGAGGCACACAATCGTCCCGCACAGCAGGCAGATGGAGCTCTCCTTGGGCACCTTGTAGCAGTTGAGGCAGGGCCGTTCGTGGTAGTACTGTCGCAAGATCCAAAGCTTATTAATTCCAGATCGTAACCCAAGCTTAAGGTCTCTCAACTCACCGTAAACAAGCGCTCGTACTCGCGCGGCAGCTCGAGGAGACGCGGCTGCTGCCACAGCGAATGCTGATTGATGAGCACCAGCTCCCGCACCGTGTCCGTGGGCGGACGCACGTCCATTAGCTGCTGGCACCAGAACTGCGGCAGCGTCTGCTCGGTGCCGGGTATAAAGCACAAGCCCTTGCTGGCATTGAAGCAGTCCCAGTCCATGGAGTCGGTGACCAGTTCCAGGTAGTAGACGAGACGCACAAACTCCAGCGGTGGCGCCGATATCTCCGGCATCTCGTGGTGATACAGATGCTGACGCAGCAAAGCGGCCACGCGCAGAAAGGGCAGGCACAACGTCTGCAGTTGCAGCTCCATGGACTTGAGGTTGACCTCGGATGAGGAGGAGGCGGAGGCGGAGGAGGAGGAGGAGCTGGAGGTAACACCGGAGGATGTCGAGGCGGCCGCTGCTGCTGCTGCTGCTGCTGCCGCCGAACTGCTGGTGCTGGGTATGCTGTCACGTCGCAGATGCGACAGCTTGTTGGTGTGCCCCAGCACCAAGGCCATGGCCTTGCCCAGCTGCGAGGAGTTGACCTGCTGCTGCTGCTGCTGCTGATGATGATGGCCAAGGCGGCGTCGTGGGTACGAGGCAGAGGCTTCCCCAGTGGCAGTACCATCGCTGTCGCTGGTACTGCTGCTGCTGCTGCTCCCATAGGTGGCCAGTATGTGATCGCACTCGAGATCCGTCAGGGTGACGCACAGCTGGACCACTATTTGGTAGTACAGCAGGTTGTACATCACCTTCACCATGCAGGTAAAGTAGTCTGGGGAGGAGAGATGCAAGAGATAACAGAAAGCAATTAAGGCAGACAATGGAGGACTCACCCTGATCGAGATGCAGCGGCGCCAGCAGTATAAACTTGAGCAGCAAAGCTATGGGATCCGCCAGCAGGCTGGGTATCAGCTCCAGGCAGTGCGCCGGCAAAGGTTCCGTTTCACTTACAGGCAGGCCAGCCAAGGAGGCCCAGCTGCTCCACAGCGGCCACTCCACCAGCACCCGGACATGCACTGACAGCACATGCAGCAGCGGCACAATGCAGTCCCGCTTCGGCTTGTAACGCGTGGCATTCGCCGAGCACAGCGATCCCCCACGCTGTATGATCTCCGCCTCCAGGTTGGTGCGGGCAATCGAGGTCACAAAGATGAACAGTTTGCGGAAGGTGATCGAGGCGCACTTGACCTTGCGCTGGGCTATGTTGGTCATCACCTCCATCGCATGGCCCATGGCCTCGGTCAGCTTTGTGGGCTGCTAAAGGTGAGAAATGAAAATGGAAATTATTAGAATGCATCTTTAAGGCATCCCTGTGTTCCATATACTCACCGGTATCGTCTCGTTCTCCTTGATCAGATCGGTTAGGTCGGCCACGAGGCGCTCGAAGGGCTGATTACCCGAGCGCACCAGATGCGTGGGCCTGTCCAGCTGCGGGCTGAGCGGCAGCACCGAGTTGGAGAGCTGCCGGCACACCGGGCAGTAGAACTCACCGCGATCCTGCACAGGCTGACGCTGGGTGGTGTACAGGGTTTTGAGGTACGCCTCCAGGCAGCCAAGATGGACATGATGGCCACACGACTGCACATGGACGCCATTGTCGTAGGCCATGTTGTTGGAGAGATACCAGGACTCGTCGCCGAACTTCATGCTGAGCAGTTCCGTGCGGCGACCGAACTCGGCGGCCAGGCGGGTGGCATGCGCCAGCTGGTACTCATCTTCCACATTTAGCGGCAGGGGCAGTCTCTCTGGTATGCGCCGGCGGTGGCCAACGATCCCACTGGACTCGACCAGCACCACCAGGCCGATGGGATTCGATTCGGTGCTGGGCGTGGTGCAATTGCAGATGATGCAGTCGTACTCCTTCTCGCGAGGCTGCTCCTCGTACAGCTCCTCCTCGTCGTCATCCTCCAGGCCGTAGTCCATGCTGCTGGCCGCCGCGGCAGCCGATTGCATGAACTGCTTCTGCTTGTTGGCAAAATCCTGCATCATCTTTTGCTGGCGCTCGCGCGCCTTCTTGCGACGCTCCTCCTTCTCCTTGGTCTCGCGAGCCTTGGCCTCCGCCTGCTTCTCCCGCTGGTTGGGCCAGAGGCGGGTTCGGATCTCGTCGATGCTCTGGGCGCAGAGTTCGTCCTGCTTGGCTATCTTGCGCAGCAGATTGCCAATGAAGAAGGGTCCGTCGCCGATCCGCGAGGTGGACACATGGATGTTTTTGTAGTTGCGCCTGCCGCCGCTGGCACTGCCACGTCCGCGTTCAGCCAAGGCGGTGCTCGAGGTGCTGGCCTCATTGCAGTCCACATCCATGGAATCCTCGGCTCGCTCCTCGCCATCACTCAGCGAGAAGCTATCCAGGGTGCCCGAGAGCTGCGAGTGCAGCTTCAGCAGCAGCGACAGTATGCTCTCGTCCAGGTTCAGCTCATCCTTGTTGCTGCCGCCGCCGATGGCAATGTCCACGGATCGTTTGCGGGCTCCGCCAGCCTCATAGTTCATCCGCCGGCCACCGCCGCTGCCACTGCCAGTGCCCACAGCACCGCTGACGCCCGAGGTGAAGCCACCAATGCCGCTGCCACCGCCGGCACCGCCACCGACATTCGATGGCACAATGTCCATGTTGACGCTGCTGCTGGGCACGGCCACGGGCTGGACCCGCTGGAAGGGCAGCAGCATGCCACTGCCCGTGGGCGTGGTCGGGGAGAACATCTCATTGCTGGCCGCAGGCGGATGTGTGATGCCACCGACCGCTCCACCAGCTCCGGGTCCGGTGCCAGCTCCGCCGCCGCCTCCTCCCCCATTGTTCGTCTCGGCTAGCAGGAGATCCCGGCGTATGGCCACCTCCATGCCGCTCTCCGGCAACGTAATCTGCTGCAGCGGAAAGTGAAAGTCGAGGGCGGCAGCTGGACTCATGTCCATGGCATGATCATCGCCATCTCTTAGCAGTTCGTCCTCGTTGCTGTCCTGGCGGATCACGACGCCCGTTTCGGCGACCACCGAAAGATCGGGCGGCAGGGCCACCTCCATGCCAGGCACTCGCATCAGGGCCAATGCCTCCGATACACTCCGTCCTCTGACACCGCCCGCTGCGGCCAGTCCACCACCGGTGGCTCCTGCTCCTCCTCCAGCGCCGCCTCTTGTTGCATCCTCGCCCTCCGATTCCGACTGACCAATCATGCGCAGCGCCTGCTCCGGGTCTGCGTCCACATCAAAGTCAAGATCCGAGTAGAACGGATTGGAGCGGTAGCTGGAGGTGACCACCTGCGGGTCGCGCGACTTCAGCGACACCTTCTTGACCATCTGACGGAGATTGCAGCTGAGGTTGTCCGTGGGATAGCACTGGAACAGCTTCGGTGGCTCCTGGCAGCCAGAGCCGTAGCCATGATGATAGCCTGAGCCGCCCGTTGACTCCACCATGGCAGCAGCTGGCGGAGCACCGCTGCCACTAACGCCACTGCCACCCACATCCTCGCTGGTCTCCACGGCAATTTCGAGCAGAAAGATGGCCAAGGCCAGCACATGCTCCGAGACATCGCGCGTATGGACGGCACGAAAGAGGATCGACAGGATGGTGGAGTGGAAGACGCGCGAATTAAGGATGCGGCAGGGATCGCTGAAGGAGCTGGTCGCGGGCAATGCCTGCGGCAGGCGGAACGGTGGCCAGAGATTACCGCTCGCCGGCATCTTGTCCTTGCTTTTCACATAGTTGGTGAAGCGATCCAGGGACGACTGGAAGTCGCGACGATGCACGGCCCGCAGGAGGACATGGAGGGGATCGTAGTGCTTCTCCCACACCTCGTCGATGGGCGTGAAGAGGCCCTGTTCAAGGTTCTCGCTGCCGCTCGACGGCGCTTTGTACACGGACAGTTTCTTGAGGAAGGTCTCAAAGTTCTTGGTGTGCACATTGCCTGACCGCTCTGGCATCAGCTCCAGGAGCTGCGAGTGCGTCTTGTTCTCCGTGGAGAGCAGCGCACTGATCTCGATGATGCACTGCGTGGCCTCGTCGTTGCCCAGATTGGTGCGACTCGTGACCAGCGTGGCCAGGAAGGTGAGGAAGCCCTCCAGCATCGACGACTGCTCCGTCTTCTGTGTCTGCTTCAGCGGCGCCGTCTCCAGCCACTGGGCCACGTCGAACAGCTCGATGGTCTTCTGCAGGAAGAAGTACTGAGGCAGATTGGTGGCGCAGATCTGCAGAAAGAACAGATCCATGTCGGCCATCGAGTTGCAGAAGTTCGCCTGGATGTAGGTCATCGCCTGGCCCTTGATCTGCAGTCCATTGCGCACCCATTTTCCGGCCAAAATCTCGTAGAAGAAGCTCTGCAAAGGCGAAATTGGAGAGGAAATTGAGTTAAAAGTTAAAATTTAAATGAAAAGAAGAAGGGAACAGGAAGAAAAGGTAAGGATCAAGGAAAGCTAACTTCGGAAAGCCGATAATAAATTTCAAATTCGATAACCTGATGAATATGTTACCCATCGATTACCGATAGCGCAGAGCCGCCGAGTTATCGAAACTCGTTTTGGGAAGTCAACTCTCTGAGCGGCGCAGCTGATGTGCTCGCCAAGCATGCCAGCCTGCTCGCACCAATGCTGTGACCTATGTAGGCTGGCTGCCGCCGCTCTCTCTCTCTCTCTTCCCCCCGCCAACAAAAAGAACCATTGGTGACAAAGCATAAAGCAAAAAGCAACAACGAAAAAGAGCGTGTCTTCATGTGTCTGTGTGTGCGTCAGAGTGTCTGAGTCTGCAAGGGGCACAAAAAGAAAAACACAGCCAGCACAGCACAACACATCGCATTTCATCTCATTTTTTAATCAATCTCGGAGGCAGCGCAGTGGCGTTTCAAATTCGAGCCCCAGAAACCGAGCCAATCTCAACTCTCTGTTGTTTATAGCGGCCGCATTCGCGTTTCGATTTTCAGCGGGCACAGTTGCGTGCTGGGCTGTGTGTGTGTTTGTGTGTGTGAGGGAGAGTGTGCGTGTGTGTAAACAATTCCTGTATTGGCGAAATTTAAACATAATATTTAAGGCGCCCCTCCGATCAGATTCTAAGCAAACGAATAACACACACACGCCGCCACCCGCCATGACGGAGTTTAGGAAATGGGGACTTCCCCTGCTGCTGGTAACTCTGATATCCCTGCATCAACCGACACCGGCAGAAGCGCTGATCGAGGATGTCCTGGACATCATCCATGTGGTCAAGGAGGTCACCTCTGGTGTGCTCAAGGCCTGGGACATTGTCCAATCCTCGCCACTGGCGGCCAACATAGACTTTCCGCTGATGCGGGAGAAGCAAAAGAAGGTCTTGCAGCGCCTCAAAGAAGTCAGCAAGCAGATAGACCACACCGAAGAGCAGGTGAGTCAGCGGTGGTTGCGAGTCACAAGCCGCCACTCCAATTTCCACCCCGGTTTCGATACCCTTGCCATATAGGGTATGACAGTGGTGTATACAAGCATTTTCATTCATAATTTCTTGTAGACATTATGTTTCCTATTATTTGCTGTTTTTCTTTGTGTTTACTAGTTGAATTTAAATGTTATTTTATACTCCTAACCTTCTTATTTTTTTTTTGGAATAACCCACTTCAGCACGCTCAATATGTTGCCTTGGCCATCGAATCAGTGACCAGCTATATGCACAACAACGCCCCCATTATGGCCAAAATGAACGATATCACGGACACGATCAACAGGATCTCTTCGCGATACCAACAGATGCAAAACTACGAGGCCCACAAGGACAAGCTGGAAATGACCACGCTTATAACATTTGCCGAGTGGACAGTGTCACCCAATGCGCATTCGGTGCACCATCTGATGGATCGATTGCATATAACCCTACTGGGAAGCGAGGATAGGGCCAATGCTACATCTAATAATCTCCTCGCGCAACTGGTCACCGCCTATGAGGTAATACAGCCGAGCTTCAATGACTCGATAATAATTTTTAAACCAGGACAGCAACATTAGGTGTAGGTTTTCTAGTCAAAAGGGATCATTATCTTAAAAAGTTGAAGAATTTGTTTATAAAAAATGTATGTGAGATCTTTTAGAAGACCAAATTCAAGCCTAGGCCCCACTGTAGCTACCCGTTTTGGGTATTACGTTCCCCTGTACTTAATGGTGGCTTGACTGGGATCGTGAATGGGGTGTCAATTTGCGAATCGCTTCCTGCACGGGCCACACTAACCCGGAATGAATCACTATCTCACGATCATGATAATGCTCATGCTCTGCTCTCCGAGGAATTGGATGCGGGTCTAGACCTGAGACGAGGCGCAGGGCCTTTAACTTTGGATGATGAGCATTGTAAACTCGACTTTCCGGTTGCTGCCGCGTCACTTGATAATTCGGCAAAAGAAAGTCTTTGCAGGGTATTAGTCATCGTCATCATTAAGTCGTGGTCGTTGTCGCTAAATAACGGTAAACAAAGCTTAAAAGCAAGAGCTTCCACGCACTTTATGCAAAATGCTCGCCAAAAACAGAGGTTCTCAGTCCCCCCTTTTCGTGCGTCGGTATGGGTTTCTGTATTTGCGTGAGGTCAAAGGTCTGGTGTCAACAAAAGACTGCGGGACAAGTTAAACAAAACAAAAATAAAAGGAAACACAGTGGAAATAAAAACAAACGACAGAGGGCAATGCAGCAGTACCGCCCCCATGCGGAGAGCAGCCCCAGCGGCGGCAGAGAGCGCATCTCTTTGTTTGTGTGCATTGCGTCAAGGTGGGAGCGGGATGGCCCACGCACTGCAGGCAGAGAAAATGAGAAAGAGCGGAAAGCGAGGAGTGAGAGCACTCACAGCTGTTTGCCATACCAATTACACGGGGACAACAATAACAGCAACACGAACAACGGCAACTGTAACACAAACAATGAGAGTGAGAGAGTGCAACTTTCTAGTTATCGATTGGCTGTGCTTGTGCCAAAACGATCGCTAAATCGATTTCATTGTATAATTAAGTTTGCCAATGGCAGTGTATTATTTAAGTAGCCACAGCCGAGGGAATTTAACCAAACAAAAATTTGCTCAATTCGTGATTGCGGGCGCGCTGCTGCTGCTGCTGCTCACCAATACCGATGCCTGCCAAGAATAAACAAAAACAACAATGGGGCACGTAAAAAGAGCTTCCAGTCGTCAGCGGATTCATCGTACATAAACACACTCACACACTCGCCATCGAGCGGAGCTGAGCGAAGCGCTTTAAAACTGAAAAAACTGAAAAAATCACAGTAGCCCACGACCAGCACTCAGAATCACAACACACACAGCAAAAGGCGTGTAAAAAAGTTAAATAGGCGAGCGCGAATTAAAGTAAATCGCAAATAACGCATAATCAGTTTTGGGAAAATTTTGAGTGAACAAAAATCCTAAAACGGGACTCAGTGTTTTTGTCCCCAGCAAGCAGTGCTCTGTCTGCCAGCGCACAAGCAGTGCAAGCAGAGAGGCAGGCGCCAGCAGGTGGACGCGTGTCTTCGTGTCTTCTTCTTCAACGAAGAAGGAAGAAAAAGAAGCTCGAAATATCCAGGAAATCCCCTTTATTCGTTTTATCCGCTGAGCGGATATTACTTATCGTTAATACGTACGCCACACCACACACACACACACGCTCAAAATGGCGTCGCCTGGTATCGCTGCTAATGCCCTTGTCGCCACCGCCGTTGCCGTTTTCGTCTTGATGATTTGTGGTGTGGAATCTGCCGCCTCCGATGGATGGATACATCCGCGCACCCCCCAACTGGAGGTGGACGCCATGCGCACCGAGTACATTGCCTTGGAGCGTGCCCTGTGGGATTATCTGGCCAAGACGGCCAACAGCCAGAATAACAAGGAGACTCAGCTCCGCAAGGTGTTCGATTCGCATCGCGACTTTAATGCCAAGCGCCTGATGGGACGCAACTTTGAGGAACATCGCTACGAGCTGCTCAATCATTACGAATGGTCGCTGCTGGAGCGGGATCTTATCTACATCAGCAAGCTGTACGAGGCCTACAAGGTAGTCCCAGAGGACGAGGATTAAACTCTTTTTAGTAATCCGTTTAAATCGCTTCAATAGGAGACCTTTGTGAGGCAAAACTCTAGCGCCCAACTGGATCAACTGGCTGTGCTGGATCTGACCCGTGAAGTGCTGCGGAATGACAACACCATCTCGATACCGCGCATCCTGGTGGAAATCGAACGAGTGATGGTCCAACAGACGCTCTACTATCGCGCCATGATCGTTAGTTGACAATAGTATATAATACAAGATACTAACTAAGAGATTAGGGGGATATTATTTATAAATAATAATCTTTGAAGGATAGGCTTGCAGGATTAAAAATCGATAGACTTTGTATCCAGAAACAACTGATTTACGTAGCAACAATCCATCTCCCTTTAAAATCTCGATTTTAGTTAATGCAATTTTTACAAGTTTCTAAATGAAATGTAGCCACGCGATCAGCCTAATTGGCCATATTCTGATGAATAGTTTTAGCAGTTAAATAGCGATCTTAATGGCCAGATGTTACGAGCTTAATTAAAGCTAAAAACAAACAGGAGACTGTGCACGCTCGTGTTACCAAGGAAGGAATGCTTGCCACAGCTGTGCAGCTGCTGGACATTAGCCCTATATAGCCATGTATCTGTTGACATTCCTAGTAAATATTCTCTCCATTTTACAGGTGTCCACCAATCAAATATGCAACACACAACAATCGGCCCAGCAGTTTGTGTACTCGCTGTACGCGGACATCGCTCTCACCGAACTGAAGGCCTACACCATGATGGAGTTCTCCTGGATGATGCTGCGCGTGTACGGCAAAGGCAACTTCACCCAGGAGGCCGAACTGATGCGTATGGACTACGAGAAGCGTACGGAACGCACGCTGAAGCTGCTCAAGGATGTGATGCTGCGAGCCGATCGCATCGTTTATCGCTGTGATCCCGACAAGTATGTGAAGGGTGTCAACTATGACGAGGTCACCCGCCTGCTGCAGGGCTACATTGAGAACGAGGTGGATCTAAACAATGAGGAGACGTGCCGGGAGACCTGTTCCTTCTACCAGTCCACCCGCAGTGAGGGCTGCTTCAAGGATCTCTACTGTGCCCGCCAGCCCCGGTGCTCGGGTCGCCTGTATAACTGCCAGTTTGTGGACAGCGACATGTGGGTCTGTCCATCCGCCCAGAATAGCACCAGGCGGTACGAGTTCATAGAGTATGAGAATGGACGCGTCCTGGGACAGAGGGCCAGGTGCACCAGGGGCACCACAAAGGTGGATAGCTGGTGGCGTTACCTACTCTGGCACTGCAGCTATTGTTTCTGCCTCTGCGACGAGCAGGGTCTCAAGTCAGATCGTTTCTTTAGCCTGCGGGATTCGGTGGCCGATGTCAAGCGCAACAGGTAAGAGAATGTTCTTAGCGGCGGCGTTGAGGATTCCCAAAAACTAATTTGTCATTTTTGTAGGGTTGTGACTGGCCTGCGCTTTGTGAAGCTCAATCGCATCTTTCACTTGCAAATCCAGGAGGGCGAACTACTGCCCCGCGGCGCCATCAATCAAAGCACGTTGGAGTGGAAGCCCGTGGACAAGTACAACATCTTTGATCGTGATGTGAAGAAGGGCGTCGACTATCACACCTTGAGCTACGAGAGTCGCACCATCGACCTGGACGATGTTAATACGGATGATAATAGCTTTGTGATAACCGGCGTGCGATTCAGGGTTGTGGGAACCCATCTCAATCTAGAGGCCTACTACAGCGAATTCGACTTCAAGACGGGCCAGCTCGTCCAGGTGGAGGGCAACAGCTATTGGAAGTCCAATGACAACACTGATGTCAGCAATAACAGCAAGGAACGAAGGTGGGTTTGTCCTTTGTCAAGAGAAAACGAATTTGAAACGAATTAATTTGATATACTTTTCCAGGGAGAAACTGCGCCTGGAGAACGCGGATGTCTCCACGCGTACGATCACACCCTCGATACCTCAGTCGCGCCACAACCAGTACATTGACTTCACCAACACGGGTCTGGACAAGGATGCAGCGCAAAGCACAGTGCCGTTCATTGACATCCAGGACGTGATCTCGAATCCGCCAGTGCCACTGTCTGGCATTGGTATCTACTACAAGGGACGCAATGGCTACGGCGGCTTCCTCGGCCCCAAGATCATCACGTATGATTTTACGCCCCACGTCCAGGTGCCCAAGAAAAAGTTCTAAAAGGGGTCACGTAGGAGATGAGGCGGTGCCCGCACATATGTCATAGCTTTCTTAGTTGTACACACACACACCCTTGTCGCGTAGTCCAAGTGGAGGAGGGAGAATGAACGAAGCGCCGGGAGAGTCGCGAATATAACTCAAATTATATTGGAATTTAGCCATAGACAAAATACAACAAAAAATAAAGAGAATCTGAATCTAAAAATCCCTCAGAAAACCAAAAATCAAGCCTATTTAATTACATAAAAGAGAGGAAGCTGGACTCACCTGGACACGGAGCGGATGGATCATCAGCAAAGGCAGTAGATATGGACGCGAGGGCAGCACTTCGCTCAGACTGATGCCCATCTTGGTGACCGCCTGGCAGACAAAGGCGGCCAAATAGCGATGCAATGGAAAGTGAAACGAGGCCTGCATCATTTCCTCCTGCAAAGGTCAAGTTCAATCGATTTCCGGGGATTTTATACAACCTCTACTCACCAGCGACAGGTGCGCCTCCATAAAGTATATCGAGTCCAGCCACTCGTGCAGCGTCGTCACACAATAGTTGATGATCTTCTTGGCCAAATGGGCATGTGTGCCGTCCTGCAGATGGGAGATAATCGACCACATGGGATAGGCACTGGCCTCTAGTTCACAGGAGAAGGCCGCATAGTAGCTATTCGGCTCGAATTCCACATGCGAGGCCGTCTCCCGCACATTAACGTTCATGCCCTGGAGCATTTGAAGGAACTGGAACCACATGTCGATGAGGTTGTCGTCCCGCAGAAAGACCAGAGCCACCGATTCGTGCGATAGGACGTTGTTGAAGTCCGAGACTAGCGGCCAATAGCAGTGATCCTTCATCACCTGGCGGGTGCAATCGATGACAAAGTGGAAATTCTTGGAGGGATCTGTGGGGCGAACATTCGATTAGGATCGAAGAAGAACCAAGGTACGGTAGGGAACTCACCATGCAGCGTGTTCTGTATGAGTATCTTGGACATCATTAGCTTCAGGCTGATGATCATCACGTGCAGCAGCGACAGCTCGTTGACCATCTTGAGGGCTAGGCTCTCGTTGGAGAAGAGCTGGACGCTCATGTGCACCACACGGTTGCTGAGCGTGTCCGGATCGCGGGACATTTCCAGCACGGACGGTATGCGACTGTAGTGCATCACAAAGGTGCGGGTGAGGTGTTCCTATTGAGGGAAAGAACAGGAGTTATTACGCATTTAATTGGAGCTGGGTTCGCGGCCACACTCACTTTATAATCCTGATCGGGCAGCATGTTGAGCAGAAAGCAGACCAGGGTCTGCGGAAACTCGAACTTGAACGTCCAAAAGATGAACTCCTCGAGCAGTGTGGTATGGACCAGGGTATCGCCAAGCGCCGGCAAATCCCTGTACTCATCGGGCGGCTCTGGGTTGGGGAATCTGTTGACCGCATCCTCGTACTTCTCCCGGTTGGCCTTCAGGAAGCGTCCGTTGCGCGTGTCCAGACACGGTGCCTCCATGAAGTAGGCATATACCTCCGGATTGATCAGCGTGCGCGTCATCACCTTGCGCATTATCTCGCCCATGTTGTTCAGATCGATCAGCATGTTGGCAAACTCCTCGCACAGGTACGAGGTCATTGCGTGCACCTGGATCGTGGTGTCGCTATGCTCCCGAAAATGCTGCAACAGCCGGAACAGTAGCTTTGGCATAATGGCCTCGGCCACAGCCAGGAGATTATTTGGCACCGGATCGCGATTCACCCGATTATTGATGCCATGATCACTGCAGAAGCCCTCGGCCTTCATCACGGATGTGTCGCCGCAGTCACAGGCACCGCCCGCCTGGGACAGGAACATGTTGAAGTCGTGGTTGGCATGATTGCCCTTCTTGAAGCAGTCGCGGCAGATGGACATGCAGGGAGAGATGCCGCAGGTGCGGCACCTGTATGCCACCACATGGGGCACCCAAACCAGGCCACACTTGGCATGGTTATCATAGCTGCGCACTGTAAACACATAGAGAAAGAGGGTGAATTAAATTTTAATAACGAATTAAAAAGTTCAAGGAACGCTACATGGGTTAGTTATTAAAATTAGTAACTCAATTTTTTACATAAAAAAAAAATCCTAAATTTAAGTAAAATAGATAAATTAATTAATTAATTTAGATGGATTTTTCAGAATTAGAGAAAAATATGTTTGTAAGTGTACATTTTTGTTGCTCGTGTAAAGATCACCTCTGAGTTTTATTATTAATTCCGAGTATTAGAGCGCTGTAACCATCAAGTTTACGATTTTTGTAACGCTCTTAATTAGGTTACAGAGCATAAAGTTATTACATGATAATTTTTAAAGCGAACAAGTACTATTTTTATAATAACTTATTATGGCTTATTTCTCCTATAAAAATGTTGGTTAAAAAATAAAAATAATATTACTAAAAATTTCTTCCCATCCCAATCATCGAAATAATCGATTTTGATTTTTAAATGACCACCTGTGAATTGGCGAGCGATAACTTATCGTGAGGTAAATCGAAAAAAAAAAAAAAAAAAAAAAATACCCCGTCGAGGCCAGCTGTTTTTGGCCACCTTGCTTTTGCGCTTGCCATTGATATTGCTATTGATTTGATTGAGTTCCAAAAATAAAATGATGCACTCATTGCTTAGTTAATTTCGCTTGTTGCGTGACTCTTAGCTTTTGTCTTTGGGCTGGCGCTGCCGTTGCGTTCTGGCTTGGACCTTGTTAGCTGAAAAGGTCAACGTCGGCCGCAAGCGGAAGGAAATCAATTGACGACAACAACAACAACAGCAAGGATGGCGGTGACGGTGCATCGAAAAGTTGATTGACAATTTTTGTAAATGGCGATCGATCGTCAGCCAAGGTAGCAACTCTCTGCGTCGCCCGCGCTCGCTCCCGCTTGTGCTGGTCGCCATCTGGCCATCCCCCTCTAACTGAGAACTTTTGGACAAGGTTCAGTGAAATCGAACGAATCAAATCAAAGAAGTGAGTGGGAGTGAGGCAGAGGCAGAGAGTGGGGTGGGTGGCAGTTACACGGTGCATGGGAACGGAAAGAAGAGGTGCTGCACACACACACGCAGAACATAACGGTCTTAGTTGGTCGGTCAATTGCCGATGACAGCTTACAGTGGGCCGCACACATACACTCAGGCTAGTTGTACACCGCACCCACTGTGCGTGAATTGGTGGCGTGTTTTGTCAAATCAACAACAATGACGACGGTCAATAAACTTTTGCAGCAGCGCATTAATTTCATGTGCAATTTTGCAATTGTTCCTCCATGTAAAAGGCCATAGCATAAAGCGGTGATAAAAGGTGTCATGCTAACCAAGTGGCAGTGTACATTTATGTTTTTGTTTCACTTTTTTTTACGGATGCTGCGGAAACATTTATTACGCAAGGCGAACAGCTGACACACAGGCACAAAGTGCATGTTGCATTCCACTGTGCGTGAGCGTGTGTACGTGTGTCAGCCAGCGCAGCCTGCGTCTGTGTGAGCTGACAAGTGGGACAAAACGAGAACGAACGGCAACCATAAACGATAAAAGCCACTTTGGCGACATACGCAGCCTGGCACAAGAAATAAGTAGTAATCATAAAAAGTATGCACAAATACGGCACACACAGCATGGCAGATAGATGAGCAGTTGAGATTAAATTGGGCTAAAGTTGACTCCCCTAATCAGTGCGAGTGTGTGAGTGAGTGAGAGCGGTTGATTGCTGTTGCCATGGTGGTGCACTCGCACCGTGCTCTTCATGCTGGCTTGCACCTTGCTGTTATTATGCTCTCTCTCTCTCCCTCTGCCGCTCCCACACCCTTTGCTTTGCGTGCCCTACAACAATTTCATACACACACACACAAACACATATACAGCGCACAGGTATGTCGCACTCACACTTGCAGCGTTTCAGGGGCAACGGACTTGCCTGCGATCAGCTGGTCGCGATAGAAATGCAACATATATCGATAAATCGCATGGCAAAAAACTGGAACTTGATCTAAATTCGTTTTCGTCGGATTTTATGCTTACCAATTTTAACAAACTCCTGTGGCGTTCGCCCGCCGGCAATGAGCCATCGTATCCACTCGATGTTGTCCGGATTATCGATGGGCGTGCCCGGATTGAACAGGGTATCCATTATTGAGTCGAGATCGGGCGTGGGTCCGCCGCGGCAGCACTCTGTGTTGATCAAAGCGGCCACCTCCTTGCGGCTGCGCAGACTAAATGAGGAGGCGCCAAAGAAGAAGCTGGCCTTGGCGCCCGCATCCCCACCCGGGGCTCCTGATCCGGTTCCCGTTCCAGAGCCAGCTGCCGCTGCTGCTCCAGCTGCTGCAGATGCTGCTCGTGGCGGCGGCGGTGGCGGTGTGGCCGCCGCTACACTTGAGTCCCAGTCATGAAAGGGGGAATGCGAATTGCTGGCTGTGCTGGCGTTGGTGGTCATGCTGGCTCCGGCCACAGCTGCCGCAGCAGCCACGGCAGATGCACCGCCGCCAGAAGTGGTGCCGCTGGCATTGCCTCCGCCAGTAGTTCGCGTTGTGGCGTTCATGCTGGTGCCCATCACTGCAATGGGCGCATTACTGTGTGGCAGCACATAGACGGAGGACAGGTCTACATCGGAGGCCTCGGCGTCCTCCTCCTCCATGGCCTCGCGTTCCAGCTCAACCGCTTCCTCGTCCTCGATGCTGATATCGGCATTGGACAAGTTGTCATCCTCGTCCATGGTTCAGGATGTGTGTAAGAGAGAGCGAGGTGAGGCGCCTGACTGGCGTTTGGTATTTGGTTGTTGTTTGGTGACGTCGCCTCGCGGCTGCTGGGATGACTTGGTTCTGGAATTCCACTTCTCCGTTTTTTCTACGCTTCTTTCTGGGGGTTTTAAACAAGTTTTCTTTTTCGGCTGCCGCCGCGACTGCGACGGCTGCTGCTTCTGCTGCTGCTGTGCTACTGTCGGTGGTGGCTTCCCCTTGCCCAAGCACTGACTGTGTGTGATTTCTTGTTGTTGTCTGCGGACCGAACTGACTTTGTTTATTGGGGGGGCGAGCACTGCACTGTCTTGGGTTTCGTATTGCAAATTTTGGAACTAGAACTGTGATCACTTGGGGGATTAACTGTGTGTTTGGCGATTTGCAGAGATATGACGATTATATTGACGAAACGACGAGAAAACAAATAATTTCACAACACCAAAACATTCGTATCTTGACTTCGGGCTCAATGGAGACTCTGCTCTGACATCTCCACTACGTTCTACTACAGCTGCTGCTGCTTTGGATCTGGGGCTCTGGCTCGGCTGGCTATCGGTTGCTCGGTTCAATTGACGTGACGTCGCCCGCCCGGCCAGTTATATCCCCATCGTCCAGGATCAGAGTGTCGTTGCTCCTTGCCGGCCGCCAATTGTTTCCTTTGGTAATTTCTCGAAGGCTGCGCCTTGGATTTCGGTTTGCTTTGCTTTTCACGCTGTTTCATCCGCGAGTCTTGCGAATAAGAGATACGCACACATACTCGCGTCGTGGGACACACACTCGCGCGCGGGGCACACACACCGAACACACACGCACACTGGCAAGTGTGGCCAAATATATTATTCGTGCATTGAACTCCCCAATTACACCTATATTTGCACTATGTCCGGCAATCTGTGGTCCTCCTCGGTGGCTATCTATTGTCCGTGGTCCTCTGGCAGCCCGTTTGACCGCCGCTTTAATTTGGAACGCGTTTAATCCTGGCAATTTCGATTTGCTTGCTCCATGAATCCACGAATTTAATGACTAAAATCGATACACAAGAGTGCAGGGATATCGATACTATTGAATGGGCAGTATCGCATAAACACAAAGCTATCGATAGTGGCGCCACCGTTCGATGTTTTCCCCACCAAATAATCAACACTAAATTAAAAAAAATATTTAAAATAAAATAATTTACTAATGAATAAGAATTTAAATTATATATGAAAATTTACGTTTACTTTAATTTCTTTAAAAGGAATTGCGTAAAATAAAATTCGACTGTAAACCTTTTTCACCACTTTGCACTTTACGCAAAAAAAAAAAAATAATAATAAAAACTATAATATTAATTACTTAAATTGTGTTTTAAAAAGTAATGCTACAGCTTTTTTTTAATTAATCATACATGCTTATAAAATTTAAGACTGTAACACAATTGAATATATTTACAAATTTGTTAATTTGTTCCAAAAATAAATGGAAAAAAGATTTATGCATTTAATTCGCATGCGCAAATTTGCTAGCTAAATTGGGTAAAAAATTAAACTATTGATAATAGCCAAAATGTGGGCCACAAGGCGGTCTCCTCAAAAACCCCAAAGAAGCTACTCTCATTTCCATTTTTTATTTCTACATTTATGCTGAATTTATGTATTTTAGATAAAAAACTAACGCAGCAGAACAATGGGGCCTCTACAGACGACGACCACGGCGACCACCCTTCCTGCGGGTAGAGTCCGAAGGGATGGGAGTCACATCCTCGATGCGTCCGATCTTCATGGAGGAACGGGCCAGAGCGCGCAGAGCGGACTGGGCGCCGGGTCCGGGGGTCTTGGTCTTGTTACCGCCGGTGGCGCGCAGCTTGATGTGCAGCGCGGTGATTCCCAGCAGCTTGCACTTCTCAGCCACGTCCTAAAAGGATAATAAACGGATTAATCTTGTTCCAGGATAGGGATTCGCTCTGCTTACCTGGGCAGCCAACATAGCGGCGTAGGGCGAAGCCTCGTCACGATCGGCCTTCACCTTCATGCCGCCGGTAACGCGGGCAATGGTCTCGCGGCCAGACAGATCCGTGACATGGACGAAGGTGTCGTTGAAG
>JAEIIL010013808.1:0-25673 GCA_018905715.1 Drosophila lini | reverse complement strand
TTTCACTTCAAACGCGAACACCAAGGGGGGCGCTAATCTGGTGACGCGCAGTGTATATGTATGTATATATTGGTGGGAATCATAGAATGAGTAAAAAAAGTTAAAATAATCTAGAGCAATTCACACAGATTTATAGAGCACATTTTTAGTATTAAATAGAAAAGGAAAGAGTAAAGTTACTTTAAAAAATGTGTTATTATCTACATATATAATAATACAAAAATTTTAAAGTATCTTGTAGTAAGTTTTTTATATCTAAAGATTTATCTTTAAGATTCCTGAGTTTATAGATAGAAATCTGCAAGCATTATTTCTTTATTTGTAATTAAATCCACTTGACTCTCTTTCCTTTTATAAACCCTTCACAATCCTTGTTCGGCGTATCATAAGTTGGGCTAATTACCAACACGCTCCTTCTTCATAAAGGATTCTAATTGGGACATTGATCCCTATCACTCCGGCTGACATAATTTGGCCACATTATGATGTGCCACCACCTTGATTCGGTAATTGAAAATTACAGGGCCATCTCGAGTGCCAACCCGATCCCACCCAAGCCTCCCCCTTCATGGACGACGCGTCGTGCTTTTGTCATCGTCGTCGATTCATTCGATTTGATTTGTTTGTTTGCCTTCCCAGGCATCCATCTATCCATTCCATAGCCACATCCCTGAGCCTGTGCGTTTGTTTATTTGTGTATTTTGTTACTTTTAATGCATCTTTTATCTGGATTTTGCCATCATCATTGGCTCATTGTTGTTGTTGTTGCCGGCAGATACTGAAAGCGATACACAAATTTGTGCCCCATTGTTGGCCAAGGAGTTGCCCCGGCGACGACGATGTCTTGTTTACTCAAATTACAGCTCCACTCAGGGCAGGGGTTATCAGAGGTGCATATAGCAGTCGTCAGTGGCAGGGATCTGAGATCCTTAAGTAAAATCTGCCAAGTTGACCCCTGGTGTGTGGGAGTGGCTCTGCTTTTTATACTCAGCTCCAATGTGTCTCTGGGAAAACTAAAAAATCACATCAAGTCTGAGAAGGTTGCTATTTCAAACGCACAGTGTGTTTATTGGCGATCACTTTCAGTGGGGTTGAACGACCCCAGATCAGAGAAAAGGAAGCGCCAGAACGTGATTGTTGTTTATAAGTGCTGAAAAATGTGTAAACGAACACAAAATCGCCAAATAAACATTGAATTAAAGGCTTTGTCTTTTGGGTATTTTGATGTTTATCAAAGAGAATCAGGTAATGAAATCAGTAAAGCTGATAAAGAAATAAAGAATAAATAGAACACTTGAATGGGAATTTAAATGTCAAAGAGGATATTAGTTTTTTTTTTTTGAAAGAAACTATATACTTTCTGTATTATACATGCTCCTTGATAACCATTAATTTTGTTTCATATTAAGCAAACAATAACCTAATATTGATTATACTAAATAAGGAATTCAAGCCTAGACTATAAATTGTACTTAGCTCCTAATTTAACCTTTGCAAGGTTATAATAATCCCAAATTATGGCACTGAAAAAAGTGAACTTGCCCGAAACAAAACAATTGTTTCGTTGGAACTATGCTAAAGCCAAGTACCTTTCCGCTGGCATAATTACTCTCGTTAAACCATTTTCAGTACCTGTCTCACTGGATCGTGACACATTTGCCTAACGGCCTTTTATGTATTTTTCGCTGTTTCGCTGACCGCTCGCTAATTTCCGCTGACATCAAAAGTGAAATAAAAGTTTGCACGAGTCGTTGGATGCTGTTTTTGTTACATTACCCAAGCGCAACTAATAATCAGGCGCGTCGCCGGTGGGGCGATCGCTCTCTGGCCATCTGTTGGACCTCCAAACTAGCGGGTTTGTAGTACACACAAATTGAAATTTCTATAAATTCAGCTATGACTCAGAGGACGGGGCAAGAAATAAGCAGATGTATGAGCCAAGAGCAGCATCATCATCGCCGCCACCGCCGCCGGCACAGTACAGTGAAAGCTCCGCGGTGGGACAATTTCGTCGGATTAAAGATCTGTGTAGTTGCTGTTCCTTTGCCTGAGGTGGAATTATCCTCTCAATAATATACTTGGCTTCTTCGTTCTATTTAAAGTCAAGCGTGGAAATCGTGCCAGATCGATGGGTATGGCATTATCATCAGTCGGCTCTTCACACTCTTGCTTTCCATGTCGAGCATAGCCATTGATTTCTCGGACGCATCGAGTGGAAAATCCAAAAGATTTGTCTGTTCTCCAAATTATACTTTGTTTACCTTGAAAGTTCTCGTTTTTGCTGGGTATTTATAGCGTTCCTTCTACATATATATAGCATGGATGTGGGATTGGGCACATCTCTAGCATGAGGTCTGAATGTTGTTTCGGTTTAATTAAAATCTGTTTTGCCTTTATCGTTAGAGGGAACTTTTTTCGTATGGCCTTTTTTTCAACACATTTTACGATGAATTTTCTTTGGCAGTTTATTTAAAATCTCCTTTCTCTTTTTCTTATTTTCCTGTATTGCCCAGTGTGTGATGTGATTTATAGCATTGGAAGCTGATTTAAGCACTTGCATGTGTAGTCATCACCTACGTTCGCATATATATCTTATGAGGTATTATTTTGTGTGTCTCTCTACATGTGGGTGCGTTATGGGTGATTTTTGACGGACAGCTAATTTAAAAGCTTAATTCAATAATGAAGATTTTATTATTAATTAGTCGAACTTTTATAGGAATCTCTGGCTAAGATGTGACGTAATTATTGATCAACATTTTTGATGATTCATTTGAATTTAATAAAGTGTTAAGTGTCTGTTTTGTGTTTGTTATGAAAAAAGTAAAAACTCTTTTTTCCTACAAACGAAATTATATGAAAATGTTGTTTCTTCAAAAGATAACATAAATCTTTGCTCACATTTTCCAGAGAAGAGTTATGATTGCATATGTGACAAAAGATCATCATCACATATTCCCCCTTGGGCTCGGGTCAATAAACCCATCCAAATGCTTCCCTGAAATGTCGCCTGTCTTGGCCATAAACTTCTACACTCGGAACCCTTTGCAGCTGCTCGCGGGAGCTACGGCATTGTAGAACGTGCCGGAGCACCTAGCCTGACATCTGGCCGCATGGCAGAATCGTGCCAAGGTCTCAGATTGTGTTCGCCATAACTACGTGACGCTATCGTTTTGTAATTTTGATTGCTCCGCGAAGAACGGCGTACACACACTCAACGGCCTGGCCCATGTACCGTGAACACTGTAGCGTGTAGCGTTTTATAAACTCAATCAGCCGGCGACCCACTAAGCACTGAAACTTGTCCAACAACGCCCACAATCGCATTTCGCTTTCATTGAGTCTAGAATGGGGGCCAGGAGATCAGCAGGGGGGCATTCACGCCCACGCCCTGCCGTTGGCTTTTGTCTTGCCAATGAGTTGAGGGCTGACCTGCACCTGTATGTTGGGAATGAGCTTTAAGGGGGAGTCTTAACCTGGTCTACACCCATGACACACGATTGTTAATAATTTACAAATATTTCAATCACTGAAAGATCGTGGAGATATTTTTGAGTGAAATTATATAAATATTTCCATAGATGTGACTTGTTTGGAGCTTTAGAGAGCAATTATTATCAGTTTAGAATTATTTTAAAGGGAAGATAATAGATTATTAGGCAAATCAGAATAGAAATCTGCATGAATATCATTCATTGTTTTCCTCAAATATTCCCTTAAAGACCTCATTTTTCAATTCCAAAAACCACACACAGTAGTTGCTAGGCAAATAGACTGTGGCAGTATGACTTTCCTTGGGTTAATGGCCAGAAATGGAAGACCGCAGCAGCCGCATTCCTGGCCAGCTGCAGCTGACAACTCTCCAGTGGATCGATCCTCTGCCTCCTCCATGGATGATGCACTCTTTTGGGCTTTTGGGTGTTGATTGATATTTTCTGCTAGTGATGCTGCTGCTGTAAACAAAAGTCGCTGGCGATGTGCGAACGCTAATGGAAAAGTCTGGTGCAGCATTCTTGGAATGGTATTCTATGTGCGCACATATCGGTGGCCGTGCTCCGGCTGCCTTGGTGGCATTAACCGCAATGCCAACATCTAGCCATATATGTGCAGGGGCCCCTTCTTCTCCTCCAGATGCCCCACCTAACAGACTCTAGCAGAGACTCTTCTTCCACCCATCATCATGATCATCCTCATCGCCGAGGTCGAGCGCTGCTAATATGGAAAATGAAAACAGGAAAAATGCCTTGTGCGTTTTCAGTTTGGAGTGGCTAGCGTGGCGCGGCTTGAGAGATTTTCCCATTCCCATTTCCCCGACGATGTCTGCAGTTTGCAGTTTTAACCGTTCGCTCGCTCTGCTCTTCTATTTGCAGATCTTCTAAACAAATCAAAATCAAACGACAACCGCAACAAGCAACGAAGAAACAAGCAACGCAACAACAACGATTACCTTTAACACTACTACTGCCTTTAAACACACACCAAACACACGGGCGCACCAGCACACACAGCAAACAACTTTCGATAAACAACAACTCACATTTCTCCACTATCTGCGAAACAACAACAGAAACTGAATCGAACAGCCATTAGCCCAGACCAGGGGCTAGCAACGAATTGAGGTGAGTGAAGAAGGTGTCAACGGATATCTCCATAATCAAATAAGAGCTCTAGACACCTTTGTTCAAAGTTTTGCCATCTATATAGTGGGGAATTGGTGGATGTTTTCAATTTCGAAATAGTTTTGTGCTTATAATAGGGGTCTAAACAAACAGATTATCTAAATATGGTTGAAGTAACAATAGTTGATTTTTTGATACTTTCTCCTTAAAATTGTTCTGGTACTTCAATTCAAGTTGGATTGCCTTTATTTATTGTTGTATGTATAAAATCTTTCCTCTATTTATTCTCCTCTTTTAAACGAAATGTAGTCTTGTTTAAATTAATTAGGAAATATTTAAGGGATCGATTATTACTTTGTTATTAATTCTTTTCTAAGATATTGTTTAGGGTTCTTAAATTATAAATTAGTATTTGGCTTACTTAAGTAATATATCGCCAATAGATTTGATGAGGTTTTATTTTATTTATTGGTTTAATATCTTGTAAGCAACAAAAACATATTTTATATAAAATTAGCTGTGTTTCGAGAGAAGAATTTCTCCGAGCTATGGAGCGTTATAAAATGTTCACATACGCCCTGTTATCCCTTTAAAAAACCCCTATTAATCAAACAAAACTAAAAGCTAATTTCTACCTATAAAATAAGATTGGCTTAAATATATGCCTCCTTGAACTTTATGCCTTTTCTGGGGCTTTGTTTTTATGCCCCAGACAAGTCGCTGTATCTGTTGGCAAATTCTATTTTGCTCGCTTAGCACAAACAGAAATAAAAACTGTGCAAATTACATAAAAGGGCTCCACATTGGCGCTGTCCCATGGCACTTTGTTATCCTTGCCCCAAGGCATCGAAAACGGGAAGCGGGATCGGCGCCGGGGGGAAGCAATCAGAGGAGGAAAATGACGGGGAAGGAGTAAACGTGTCCCAAGACAAGTGAAGACAGTGCAGATTCCTTGGCGGCCACCACAGGACTCCTACGCAGGCACACGCGCTGTTCCAGGACGAAGACACACACACAAGGATATTATTGTACACCCGTTTATATGGCCAGACAAAATGGAGGCTTTGGCGCCAGAAAGTCGCGCCAGTTGAGCTTATTTTTTGTTGCCTTTTTCCTCCTCCGCTTTTATGTCGTCCAAAGAGATGCACAGATAAGTGGGTTCGAAAGGGGGAGATATTATCCTTCCTCAGCCTTTAAAGAGATCTCAGAAACTTTACCTAACTCATCTTGTTGCAATTAATCAAGGGACATCCGATTAATTAAAATAAAGCTGGGCGAAAAAGCAGGGAAAATTAAGGATCTCCCGCTATTCCTTAACCATTACTCATTTTGCATGTTGTTTCACACAAACTTACACACAACTTGGCCAAGTAAATGGCTGGGCTTGTACATAAGGCGGAGGCGAAGTTCAGCCATTGGTGGTCCAGGGCCACCCATGGGGCGCACCCAGTTGGTGGTGGATTTTCCGCAGGAATAAGGCCAAAACCCAAACCCTCCCTTTTTTGGTTGCGATGGTTAGGCAGTTTTACGATCTCGGCAGCAGCAGCAGCAGAGGCATCAGCAGCAGCATCCTTTTTCCGCAGCCACACTGCCAAGGCTGCCCCGGGACTTGCCATCTCGCCCAGGCATCCTGCATCCCAGCCGTAGAGCATGCGCGGATGCGACGTCAGGACGACGCCATCGAGTCGCGGATTCTCACAACGCTTACGACTTGTGGAATGGATGATGCTGGCATCAGAAGCTCACGATGTGTCGCCGGCATAGCACATCATTCTAGGCCTAGCCGCTGATCGGGCAGGAGTTGCCAGGACAGCCAGGACTACGGGCTATCAGTCACCAAAAAAATAAAACAAGTCACAAAGTGTCAAGTCGCGTTTTTAAAGCGTTTTGTTGTTGAGTTTCTGAAAATTCGTTAAGTTTGGCGGTCAAGTGCCTTTGTGCCGTTTCGGTTCCTTGTTTTTCGTAAATAGTTCGTGCCTTATCCCTAAGAATTATTCTTAATTTTCCACACACACACACACACCACACACTGCGTTGTTGTCGTCGAGTGCCTTGGACAGAAACTTTACTTTTAATAGACCCTAAGTCTCTAAAACTCTGCCACTAATTTGCCTTAGAACAGACACAAAAAGCCTTAAAAAAAACACAAAAATTTGTTACAAAGCCTTACACGTTTTTAACGATATATATAATATATATACAAAGTCAAACACGTTTATATATACTTTACAAAATTTACAAAACGAAAGCTTTTACACTAGAGAACCCACAAAATTTTAAACGTTATTTGTTGAGGTCGAGAGCATTGCAGAATTGCAAAATTCACACGTTATTTAATGATGTATACGCGTTTTTTAAGATTTCCCAAACTGTTAGCGATTTTTGCCATCGATTTGTGTTGAGTATTTTGTAAATTCAGTTTCGGTTCCGTACAATTTTTTGTACAAAAACGGTCCGCTCCGTTTTCCAAACACCACAAACGTGCCTCAGCTCGTCGAGCAGCTGCCGCCGGAGCCCAGGAGGATCTGCAGAAGGATCTCGCCAGCTCCAGCGCTGCCGTCGCAGTCAACGATTTTTAAAATCTCCCTTCAACACCCCGCGATGCCTTTCGATGACAACGTCAAGCCGATTGATTAAACACCAAATAAACACAAAACACACCACTCCAAAAACACACACACTACGCCCGAGCGTGCCTTTATAAGAATTAGACCATAAAAAAAATAAACCGTAATCGTAAGCTCTGTGTGCCTTAACGTTTTTCGATCGCCAACTTACCGAAAAAAACTATATAAACACCTTCGAAAAAAAAACGTCCATTGTAAACAAAATCCCACGATGAGCGTATCAAAGTGTTCGAAAAGTAAGTAAGCCGGGGAAAATCATCATTTGTAAAAGCAATTAATTAGCTTTGTTTCTTTATTGTAGTATTTTCTACTGTTATTTTGTATAAAATAATATTTGAATAAGTGTTTAAGACAATTAAGCTAACTAAAAGTTTTTTTTAATATTATCCAGGAACTTTTTTAAAATGTATTTGTTGAAATACTAACCTTTCAAAGAATTTCAGTTTTGAAGATACAAAAAATTCTTTAGAAACCAAATCCCTAAAATATGTGTTATCATTGCGCATATTTGCAATTAGTTTGCCACTCGTTTACAAGGAGTCTCATCACAACCGGTTGTGAATAATTGATGAGTTAAAATGTGTTTCCATCTAAAACAGATTCTAGTCATGTACTCCTTTTTAAAAAGAGGAAAATTAAACAGTTTTTAAAGTATTAAAGAAACCATAAATATTTTAATCAAATTACAAAATCAGTTCTTAGATGCTCATCAGTGAAATTTTAATAAAATAAATTGTACAGGCTATAATTAATTTTGTTTTTTTTTTTTTGTAGTTTCAAGTAATAAATGTACGAAATCCACAAGTCGTTTCCTTGGCATCTACATCCGCAGTCAATTAATTAGTTGTGCTTATAGGAAAAACGTGGCCGGCCGTAAATTACATCCATTAGCAGCTCAGTGTGACTTCTGGGTGGAAAGTGGTTGCCAATTAGTGAGAGGCTTCGATGCCACCTCCGACTCCTGGCCTGGCTTCCATTTGCATTCGACTGGCAATGGTTAGATGAGGAGGAGAGGTGGTGGTGGATTAAAAACTCAGTAGATCCGAAAAAATATAACAAATTTGTTGCAAATTAATCAATATTTCTCCGATTAGTATGTTTTATTAGCCATCTCTAATATGGCTAATAAAGTAAAACTGCCGAGCAATATGACATCTTTTGATACACAGAGTCCATTGAACCAAATAGTGATTCTGATTCATCAAAATATTCATAAAAGTCGATGTTATTCATTCTGGGTTCGGTGAAATCGATCCTATTCATTGTCTTTCATCCATTTTCCTAACGTGACACTGACAGTTTTCTACATTCACTTGCGTTTTTTTTTATGTTTTCTGTAAGAAGGATGGATGAGGATGTTTTATTAGTGGTTGTCCTTTCTATCATCCTTCTCTGATATAAAGTTAATTGATTTAATGGGCTAGATCACATTACAATATTTATTTGTTTGGTGTTGTTCGAGTTTGGGCTGTGGCAGGAATTTTGGGAGAAGGAAGGCAACGCTTTTATAAGGCTTTTATATTATATCAGAAAAAAACAGTTATTTATTTACTATTACACTAAACTAATTTTTAGAAATTTTGAAAATCATAAGAATTCAAATGAAATTTATTTGAAGGACATTACAAATCAGAAAATATATTAAGCAAAATATTTTAAATTATAGCTAGCTCTTAAATATATATGATTTACTTTAAAAGGTTATTTAACATACTAATTTAAAGGACAAAAACGTTTTGACTGCGCACTTGACTCCCCCCTGTTGAACCTGTCGTCCTGTCGCGCAGTGTAGCTTCGTATCAGATTACGCGGCGACTGTTTGCCTCCTCCTGCCCCTTGGCTCTGCTTCCTTTGTGTATGCCAGCTGAAGCTGCGCAGGATTCAGATACTTTTTTGGCTGGCTGGCGCCACTCAGGCGCCGTGAAAAGTCTACACCGGGTCCCGAGGGGAGTGCGAGGAGATAACTCTCCAATCTCCCACAGAGAAGGGTGTTTTACCCAGTGGCTGCACCCTTTGGGGTCAAACTCTGCTCTTTCACTCTCTCTCTCAGGGAGATACGGCGCCGGCGCCGCTCTCTGGGGCTCTCTTCGTCCTCCTGGCAATTGTTTTGCCACCACCAAAGCACCAGCAGCAGACACTCGCAGGATGCTAACGTCGGCGCAGCAGCATCCCTCTGCCGCGGCCGCATCCTCTGCCGGTGTCTCTGCCGCTCTCAGTCCAAAGGTTGAGTCAGCCTTTTCATCATTAACGTGCCAGATTCCGTGGGCAGCAGACGTGTGCCGCTCTAACAGCCGGATAACCTAATCAACGTCTCTCCCCAGGATGCCGACGAGCGGGGCCAACTATCGCCGCCATATGGAACAGGCGTCCTGGGCGTCCTGCCCGGCCTTAAAAAGTAATTGTGAAAGTTTATGTGCGGTTTCGTGTGTGTGTGTGTGTCGTCTGCCGGAAATTTCAAGTGCTTCCGCTTCCGCTTCAGCTCCCCAAGCAAAAACAAAAAACAAAGAAGGAAAAAGGCAAACATTTGTGTAAATTATTGATTTTTGCCTTAGCTACAGAAAAAATAATGGCGAACTGTGACACACTTTGAGAAGGCAGCTCCCTTTCAAAGGCTGCTGCTGCTGCTGGATCTAAAAAGCGGGCGACAGAAAATCAATTATGCCCGCTCTTCGGGGATGGAAAGATAGGCATTAGGAGCACTTGGCTTAAAATCCAAAGCCCTGTCGTAATGACGCGGAGCTCCTGGATAGGAGAGGAGAGGAGAGTCGCGAAGCAGAAGTGAGAGAAGCGGTCGAAGGAAGATGCCCTGGTGTGGGGTTACATTGGCAACCCCCTAAGGAAACTACAATGGGCCTGGGCTTTTAGGCTTTGATTTGGCAAACTCAAGTGTCCTGCATTGCCCTCTCTTCTGTGTGTGTGTGTGTGTGTGTGTTTGTGGAGAAGATTTTCATCAGCAATTTTATCGGTCGTCTGCGTTTTGGGTGGTGGCTGCCAACTGCCACATCCAGTCCTTACGCTTTGGGGGTGGTTTCAGTTTCGGTTTTGGTTTTGGTTCCTGGTTCAGGGTTTTTGGTTTCGGCTTTTCTAGTTTCTGATTTCCACTTTTAACTTTTTCTAGCTTAATGTTCCATTACAATAATGTGGGATAATAATAGCACAGTGTCCCCAATTCCTATAGGAGTTGATAAAACAGAGATTTCTTGAAGAACTACAGACCTTTCTTGAGAGCGAACATTATATTAAACTCGTGATTAGATATTAGTTAGCAATATGGATTCTTTTCAAAGTAAAACATTCTTTATTTCGCTTGAAAAGTGTTGCAACTTTTTAAAAATTAACCTTGTAATTGATTTCTGTTAAAACCTTCTTCTTAAATGATAGCAAAAACACACACTTCAATCAAATCAAGCTCTTATTTTCCATTTACCCACTCTACTACATTACCTCTTCTCTTCCTTTTTACAGTGCCTTTTGCATTTTCCACATCCTTGGAAGTTTGCCCAAGGAAACAACGACGACGAGGTGGAGGAGAGAGTGAGAGGAGAAGAGTAGAAGCACGAATCGAGAAAACAGAAGAAGGAGGTGATAGGAAGCCGAAGAGAAGACGCCAGGATGTCCACGCTTTCGCTGCGCATCCAGCTGGAAGGTGGTCGTGTGACCAAGACCATACAGTTCCAGCCCAACACCACAGTCTTCGATGCCTGCAAGATCATCCGTGATAAGTTCGCCGAGGCTGTGCAAGGACAACGTACGTAAACCCCCTAAGTCCATAGTCAGAAATCCCTTTAATTTATACATTTCTCCTTCCATTACAGCCAGCGAATATGGTCTATTCATCTCCGACGAGCAGAACCAGCAAGGCGTTTGGCTGGAGGCCGGACGCACCCTTGGCTACTACATCCTGCACAACCAAGACACGCTGGAGTACCGTCGCAAACTGCGCACCTTGCGTGTCCGCATGCTGGACGGTGCCGTGAAGACCATTCTGGTTGATGACTCGCAGCCGGTGTCCCAGCTCATGGTGGTCATCTGCACGAAGATCGGCATCACCAACCACGAGGAATATGGCTTGGTGCGCGAGGACAACGACGCGCAGAACGAGAATCTGCCGGACAACAAGTTCGGCACTCTGACCCTCAAGCGCAAGATCATGGAGAAGGATCGCGACGCCAAGATGGAGAGCTTGCGCAAGAAGCTCAAGACGGACGATGAGAGTGAGTTACCTGGCTTTGATCGCCCGAAGGAAGCGTACTAAAGGGTTCTGTTTCCAGTGAACTGGGTGGATGTCGGTCGCACCCTGAGGGAGCAGGGCATAGATGAGGCCGAGACGGTCTTACTGCGCCGTCGGTTCTTCTTCTCGGATCAGAACATCGACTCCCGGGATCCCGTGCAATTGAATCTGCTCTATGTGCAGGCCAGGGACGCCATTCTGGATGGCACGCATCCCGTGACCCAGGAGAAAGGTGCGTTTGCTTTAAAAAAGTCTTTGAAGTAAGCCTCCTGACAATTTGTTGATTTTCTTAGCTTGTGAATTTGCTGGCATCCAAACGCACATTCAGTTTGGACCGCACAATGAGGCCAAGCACAAGACCGGATTTTTAGAGTGAGTTGATATAAAAAGTCTTTGTTCCAAGTCCCTCCCTAAATCCAATTGAAATCATTTCTGTACAGCCTTAAGGACTTCCTGCCTCAGTCGTATGTGCGCGTCAAGGGCATTGAGAAGAAAGTCTTTGCGGAGCACCGGAGACACGCCGATCTATCGGAAATCGACGCCAAAGTCCTGTACACCAAGACCGCCCGGGAGCTGCCCACCTATGGTGTTACCTTCTTCCTGGTCAAGGAGAAGATGAATGGCAAGAATAAGCTAGTGCCCCGCCTGCTGGGCGTCACCAAGGACTCGGTGCTGCGTCTGGATGAGCGCACCAAGGAGATTCTCGTCTCGTGGCCATTGACCACAGTCCGACGATGGGGCGCCTCGCCGAACACCTTCACCCTTGACTTTGGCGACTATGCCAATCAGTACTATTCGGTGCAGACGACGGAGGCCGAGCAGATTGTCCAGCTCATTGCTGGCTACATCGATATTATACTCAAGAAGAAACAAACCAAGGATCACTTTGGCATCGAGGGCGATGAGGGCTCCACCATGGTGGAGGAGTCGGTGGCACCTTCCAAGTGAGTACAATTAGTAGGTTTTTCTTAAATAATAGTTTGATAATGCTTTCTTCTTGATTTCAGGGCCACCTTCTTGCAACATGAAACGAATCGCGTGGAGCAACTCAATGTGGAGAGCTTGGCTCATCCGGGCATTATACGCAACTATGACGGTGAGTTTTAAGAGACTTCTTTTGTAATTTATTAAATGGAGAAAGTACTTTAGCTTTCGCTTATTAGTTGATAGTTTTTAATAATTTTTAATGTAATCAGACCTCTGTTAAACATGGGATTTGAAGGAAAAGGCATTCTTAAATTTGTAAATGAGGGAACCGATTTGCTTACTTAGAGATCATATACATTTTTTTAATAATGTATGTAACACTTTTTTAATAATTTTTTTTTTTTTTTTTTAATAAATGATCACTAATAGCTTTTGCCTATAATGGGTGCAAGTGTTAGATTTTAGCATTGGCTGGAATTCAAGATAATTTTACAAAAACAAAAGTCACTTTCGCGGCGAGCTATTTGAATGCGGATGTAGCGAAACGCCAGGGACAATGTTAAATATCTTGCGTTAATGTCCGTTGCCTACTCTCTACTTAATACAGTGCCATATCCACATAAATTATAAATTAATACTACTCTGCCATTAAACAAAATTACATCAGTCACATTGGAAAAGGAACTAAAAACTGATTCCATTAAGGAATTTTTCCGAGTCTAACCCTTATAAAAAATAAAGACTGATAGGTTAAGACGTTATATTTAATTATTTATATTTATGTATATATATTTATATATAGATGCTTGATTACCTTTTTACTTGCTTACTTTTTGAGTACGCTAATTTATAATTTGTACTTTCTTGTACCTCCCCCGTCCTTTGAATTCAATCACAGCCGAGCGCCCTTTCACGCACAACGAAGTGCAGACGGTGCAGTATGGCGCCTTCGTTGGCCAGGTGAATCATGCCCACCAGCCGCCCACGGTAAGTTGTCCCTTGGCCCCGTCTCATACCACACACACACACACACACACACAAACTCCACACTAACCGCACTCACACACTCCACTCCACTAAGTTAATCCTCTTTTCACGCGCTTTTTTCCTGAGTTGCCACTGCACATACTCGTACTCCTAACCTTAACCATAACCATAGTCATAACCATGTGCCATATGACCCCACCTCATCTGCAGCAAACTAACATGACGCATCTAATCTCTAATCCCTGTCTCCCGACATGCTGCAATCTCTGAGAACAGCCAGTGGTCAACCAGAGTTTCACCAAGTATGCATTCAGCTGGAGAGATTTCCAATTGATTCAGACAGCTAATAGATGTATTTAAATGTTTATATTTAGACTAAGGAAGTTCGCATTAGTTCTGTGAATCTAACGGAGCCACAGCGTGCATTGCTGGGCTACATTTCCGCCGGCCAGGATGTCCTAATTCGCGCTGACGAAGAGCTGCGCACCAGGGTAAGCTACGCCTTGTCTCCTCCTGGTTACTAGAGATGGACTAACCTTCTCCACTTGCAGGCACCCATCCAGGAGCTGGGCAGCGATATGCGCTCCATTGAGTGGCGCGAGAACACGCTGGACACCTCCAAGCAGGCCGTCAGCAGTCATGTGGCCACCATGAGCGCCGCCACCGCCCAGATCATCACCGCATCGCAGCCGGACGAGGTTGATACGGAGGCCATTTCGGCTTCGGTGTCACAGATCGCCCAAACGATTCCCGAGGTGACCAAGGAGGTGCGGCTAATTGCCGCCCTGATGGAGAACGACTCGAACGGCGACCAGCTGCTGGAGGCTGCCCGCAACTTGTGCAACGCCTTCAGCGATCTCCTCAAGGCCGCCGAGCCGGAGAGCAAGGAGCCGCCGCAGCATCTGATCAATGCGGCTAGCCGCGTGGGAGAGGCCACCACCCATGTGCTCAGCACCATTGCCGAGGAGGAGGTGCCCGAGAATCGGGATCTGCACGACATGCTCCTGGCCCTGGCCAAGGCGGTGGCCAACACCACCGCCGCCCTTGTGCTGCGAGCCAAGAACATTGCCGCCAGCTGTGAGGACGAGCAGGCCCGCAACAGGGTGATCGGAGCGGCCAGCCAGTGCGCCCTGGCCACCAGTCAGCTGGTGGCCTGTGCCAAGGTTGTGGCGCCCACGCTGCACAACGCCGCCTGCCGCGAGCAACTGGAGGCGGCGGCCAGGAACGTGGCCAGAGCCGTCAATTCGCTGTGCGAAGTTTGCAACGAGGCGAGCAACGATCCCAAGCTGAAGGCCGATCTCCTGGCAGCCGCTAGGGACGTGTCCAAGAGCCTCACCGACATGCTGGAGCACGTGAAGCTGAGCACCAGGGAGCACGCGAACCGCACCAGCACCGAGCTGAGTCCCGTCGAGAACGTGATCATCGGCACGGACATCCTGGTGTCCACTCACGATCCCCAGGAGATGGTGCGCCATGCCCGCACCCTGGGCCAGACCACCGCCCAGCTCATCCAGAGCATTAAGGGCGAGGCGGATCAGCAGCAGGACGCGGACATGCAGCGTCGCCTCTTGTCCGCCGCCAAGCAGCTGGCCGATGCCACGGCCAAGCTGGTGGAGGCCGCGCGTCTCTGCTCCTCGAATCCCCATGACACGGACAACCAGAATGCCCTGCGCCGGGCGGCCGAGGAGCTGCGCGAAATCACCACCACGGCGGCCAATACGCCGGCCATGAAGCGGGGACTCATCCAGCGACTGGAGTTCTGCTCGAAGCAGGCCGCCTCGGCAGCCACGCAGTGCATCTCGGCGGCCCAGAATGCGGTGCAGCACAGTCAGGACCACCAGACCAAGGAGACGCTGCTGCAGGACTGCAAGCGGGTAGCTGACACCATCCCGCGACTGGTTACTTCCCTAAAGACGACCCGGGCGCAGCCCGACGATCCCAACGCCCAGCTGAACCTCATCGAGGCGGCGGAGCAGTTTATCGAACCGGCACTGCAGGTCTCCAAGTCCTCAAGGGCTCTGCAGCCCACCGTCACCGATATTCCCTCTGCCACGCAGCTGTCCAAGGGTGCCCTGCACCTGGGACAATGTGTCTCCGAGCTGCACTCGGTGGCCCAGCGCGCTCGCGATGCCTGCGGTGGCCAGGAGTTGGAGTCGGCTTTGGAGGAGGTGCGCAAGCTGCACGACGTACTCGACGACACGCGTCAGGCGGCCCTCGCTGGCCAGCTGCGCCCCTTGCCGGGACAGACGGTGGAGAACACGGCCGATGAGCTGAGAAGGTCCGCCAAGAACGTGGGCATTGCCCTGAGCCAGCTGCTGTCCTCGGTGCTGCACAACCAGCGCATCTACGCCGGCTCAGCGGGTCGCGACACGGCCCTGGCCCTGGGAGACTTCACCAAGAGCGTGCACGGGGTGGCGGCCACCACCCAGAACCCGGCCATCATCGATTGCGCTGACGATGTGGTGACTAGCTCGGCGCGACTGATCGAGCAGGCGCAGCGCACACTGCAGGGCGTGTCCAACCCGGACGCCCTGACCCAGGCTGGCAAGGAGGTGACCGGAGCGCTGTCCGCTGCCGTGGACTGCATTCCCGGCCAGCGCGAGGTGGACATGGCCCTGAGGAACGTGAGCGATCTGAGCGAGATCCTCTCGATGAGCGAGTTCCCGCCCTCGGCCCGACCCTATGCCACGCTGCAGTCGGAACTGAAGCAGGTGGCCGAGCAGCTGAGCAGCTCCGGGGGTCAGATCGTGGTCTCCTACCACTCGCCAGCCCTGCTGGCCGAGACCACGCAGAACTTTGCGGCCAACTACCGGGACCTGCTGTCAGTCAGCATGGAAATGGCCGGCCAAACGCAGGAGGAGGAGGTGCGCTCCCAGATCATCGAGTGCCTGCGCCACGTCTCCACCCAGTCGTGCTCACTCCTGTCCACGGCCAAGTCGATTGCCGCCGATCCCGGCCAGCCGAATGCCAAGAACCTGCTGCACGCCGCCGCTCGCGGCGTCACGGAGAGCATCAACCAGCTGGTGGACGCCAGCATCCAGTCTGCTCCTGGCCAGAAGGAGTGCGACAACGCCATGCGCAACATCGAGGCCCTGCGCCTGATGCTGGACTACCCTCACGAGCCCATCAACGAGTTAGGCTACTTCGACTGCGTGGAGCAAGCCACCGGCAAGTCGCGCAACCTGGGCTACGCCATCTCCGAGATGATCAACAACGCTAAGCAGTCGCAGCACGTGGAGTTCAGCCAGTCGGTGAGCAACGTGAACGACTCCATCCAGGGCCTGATCGAGAGCTCCTCGCAGGCCGCCTATCTGATCGGCGTCTCGCATCCGTCCAGTGTGGCCGGACGGCCGGGCATCATCGACCAGGCTCAGCTGACGTGGGCCTACCAGGGCATCCGACAGCACTGCGACATCGTGGCCAGCCAGCAGTCGACCAAGCCGCAGATGATCTCCGCCCTCACGGTGATCGCCAAGCACACCAGCTACCTGTGCTCCATCTGCCGCCAGGCCTCGATGAACACCTCGAACCCGGTGGCAAAGAACGAGTTCATTGTGCTGGCCAAGCAGGTGGCCACGGCCACCTCAGACCTGGTGCAGGCCATCAAGGCGATTGAGGAGCAGCCGGCCAGCGGAAGTCGGGAGCGTCTGGTGGAGCCACTCCTAGAGGCCGTCAAGGCGGTGCGACAGTATGCCTCCAGCCCGGAGTTCAGCTCGGTGCCCGCCAAGATCTCGGCGGAGGGCAGGAAGGCGCAGGAGCCAGTGATCCAGGCGGGACGCGGCGTCATCGACGGTGTAGTGGAAATGGTCAAGGCGGCCAAGTCACTGGCCCTCTCCCCCGACAATCCGCCCGTGTGGCAACAGCTCTCGATGCACTCGACGCCGGTGTCGGAGTCGGTGAAGCGGCTGGTGGACAACATCCGGGACAAGGCGCCGGGACAGGCGCAGTGCGAGCAGGTGCTCCACACCCTGGGCACCTGCACCCGCGAGCTGGACAGCTGTGCACTCGCCGTGAACGCCCAGGGTCTCAGCCAGCGGCGGGACAACAACCTCCACGGCTTCAGTGGCCAGACGATGAACTCGGCCTCCGAGTTGGTGGACAAACTGGAGCCCATCCGGGTGGCGGGCAAGAACAATGCCGAGCAGTTGGGCCACGCCGTGGGCGAGATCTCGCGGTATGTGGTGCCCATGGTGAACGGCGCCATCGGCGCCTGCACCCACATCGTGCACAGCCAGCAGCAGATGTCGCTGATCCAGCAGACGCGCTCGGTGGTGGAGAGCGCCATCACTCTGGTGCAGTCGGCCAAGGACTCGGCCGGCAATCCCCGAGCCACGCACGCCCATCCGCGGTTGGACGAGGCCATCGATGGCACCAGGGAGGCCATCCTAGAGCTGCAGCAAACTGTGGAGAAGATCAACGCGGAGACGGGCATTGTGACGGGTCTGATGGAGCAGGTAAACCGGTCCATCACCCGGCTGACCGACAAGCGGCAGTCGCTGTTGAACGCCTCGTACTCGGACACCTTCGTGGACTACCAGACGCGCATGGTGGCGCGGGCAAAGGAGATCGCCAGTCTGGCCAACGAGATGAATGCCAAGAGCAGCGTGGAGCCGGCGGTCCTGCCCCAGCTGGCCGTGGACATGACCCAGCACTACCAGCAGCTGACCCAAGATTCCGTGGGAGCCAGCACCACCACCACCTCACCGGACGTGGCCATGCGCATCCGCACCACAGTCATCGACCTGGGCCGCTCGGTCAGCTCCATGATCCAATCGTCGGCGGGCGGAGCACGACCCAACGACGTGGGCGCCCAGAAGGATATTGCGCGCAACGCCCGCGAGGTGTCCGAGAAGGTGGCCCAAGTGCTGGCCGCCTTGCAGGCGGGATCACGCGGCACCCAGGCCTGCATCAATGCCGCCCACACGGTGTCCGGCATCATTGGAGATCTGGACACAACCATTATGTTCGCCACCGCCGGCACCCTGCACTCGGACGGAGACGGAAGCTTTGCCGATCATCGCGAGCACATTCTACAGACGGCCAAGGCTCTGGTCGAGGACACCAAGGTGTTGGTTACAGGCGCAGCTGGAACACAGGATCAGTTGGCCAGCGCTGCCCAGAATGCAGTGTCAACTATAAGTGAGTTTAGAATACGAAGGGTTTGCAGGATAATAACTTATTATAAATACCTTCATCTCCAGCTCAACTGGCTGAGGCGGTGAAGCGAGGCGCCTGCTCGCTGGGATCCTCGCAGCCCGACTCTCAGGTGATGGTCATCAATGCCGTCAAAGATGTGGCCTCGGCCTTGGGCGACTTGATCAACTGCACCAAGCTGGCCTCGGGCAAGCCCATCAACGATCCCTCCATGCAGGGTCTGAAGGAGAGCGCCAGGGTAAGTTTGAGATCCGCCTAGCCAGTCTCCCCTTTCTCTCTGTCTCTCTCTTAAACTATCTCTCTCTTACTCTGTAGTTTTTTATATCTGCTATAAAGCTTTCGTTGTTGTGGCTTTTAGTATTTGCAGAATAATTCGCTTAAAATGGGACCTATTTCCTTTTTAGGGGAACCATGTAAACATTCAAAATATAAGCATTTTTCGGGAATTATGGTTGATATGCCGTAGTACCTCGATCTTTGAGTTTTCCGGCTATGGGACACAATAGAGCTTTATTATTAAAAAAAAGGTTCAATTATTAGAAAAATTAGGTTTTATTCCCACCCCTTTAAAAACCGAATTTAAGTAATCTTTATCAGCCACATTTAGGTTAAAATAGATGATAATTTCATGCTGTTAATAATAGTGTTTGATTGATTCTTATATGTTGCATAGTTTTCTTTGTTACATAAGGGAAAACGGAACAATTAATAGACGTTTTTAATGCGCCCACGTTAAAATTTCTATAGCTTGCGTACATACTTGATTTGAATTTGATAATGAAACTTTTACAGTATATTCTTTACATTATAAACTATTTTTTAAACAAAAAAATACACAAAATAATGTTTTACATGAACATACATCCCCTTTTAAGCGATTTACTCTGTCTTAGTTTTTACTCTCCTTAACTCACCAAAATTGTAACTGACTAGAAATGGTTATGGTATGTCCCTAATTTGTATTTAAGTTTTCAGAATAGATTACCAAATGGGTCTTGAAAAGTAACTTTACTTAGGCAGGGAGGCCACAGAAATTGCTGTGGCTTTGAAACATCATAAAGTGCAGTTCAGGCTGCAATTTCCGTGGCTTCCCTGGTCTCGATAGTGTTTATCGCCTATATATATTATATATGATTTCTTTAATAATATATTTTCTTCCATGCAAAAATATGTAAAACGCATACAAAAATGTTGTTGTTGTTGTGGCATATTTAAAACTCGAACATAAATAAACATCAACTGGCTTTGGCACTCATCCACCCGTACATTAAAAAAAAAAAAACAAAAAAATATAGGAAAACCCCAACCACATAAATGTATCTGTGTATATTTCGAATAACCCAACTTCACTGCTGCTGGCAGATTTTTTGTTGAAATCTCGTACAAAAATGAATGGAAATCGCATCCCACTCTGCTCCCTTACGCTTCTGCCGCTGCTCTCACTCTGTTGTCGATTTCGTTTTCGTTTCCTTTAATGTTATTAATGTTATCAATGTTTAACCGAACGCACCATGCCCCACGAAAGCCCACTACTTGCATTATTTCCCTGCGGTTTCGGCGAGCAAGAATATGTTTTGGAACCACCCTACCTGCCCCGGCTCCGGCTCTAACCCCCTGGTCATCCCTGCTGGCTTTAGCTCTGCCTGCGACTGCTGCGCCGCGCTCTCTCAACCACCGAGACACCCAGAACACCCACCTACCCTATCCGAACCACCCTTTCCATCTGTCCCACACCCACACCCACCAACACCCCAATTCCAACGTTTGTAAAAAGAAAAACCAAATGGGAAAATCCATAAATTGATGTATTTTTTCGTTTTGCTAATTCGTTGTGCCTTCGACGTGTCTGTTCTTCTTTTTTCCCACAAAACAAAAAAAAAAAACAAACTCAAAACACTCATGAACTGTACAAAATGCAAATCGAATTCAAAAACCGCTCCACACGCTCCTCCTTCTCTTCATGCGCTGCGCTCGCTGTGGAAACAATCTGCTATCAAATCGATATCAAACCAAAATCTCCATTCATCCGCACAAACCGAAAAATAAAACCAAAAAACTGGCAGACGCTTCAAGATGTTTGCCAAGCAGCTGCCCACAACGGCCGCCATTCAGAAACTAACCCACACTCAGACATCCGCAGTGGCAGCCACATCCTCCTCCTCAGCAGCAGCAGCAGCAACGGCATCATCGACAGCGCCATGGCCAACTGAGAACCATCCGTGTCCGTGCCCCTCGTTCGACTTGCATTAAGCCATTCAGAACACAATGAATCATAATTTTTGACCCTTGAGAAGTTGAATTCAAAACTGATTGTAAGAGGACTTTTAACTGCTGGGAAGAGCCTAAAATGAATCGTTAATTTTTCTTTCAATTTAAAACGTTGTAAAGCACATTTCGAGAACTTTCCGTAACGCTTACCTGGCCCTTAAAAGTTCTCATTATTTATCTCTTATCTATCAATGTTACCAAGTCATTTTATAAACTAATTCTTATTACTTATGCGTATAATAAAAGTCTTTCATTGGAATATCTATTATTTAATTACGTATTTAGTTTCTATTTTGATTTGAAAGAGTGCCAAAGCCATTAGATTGTTGTACTAGATCCTTAGTAGTAGAAGTAGTAAGTTATGTTGAGTAGTCAAGCGTAGAAATCCCGCTATATCTATAAGTAACCCCCTCTCTCACCTCTTTGCCGACCAAACATTAATCACAAACATCTCTGCTCTGCAAAACCAATTTACACTTGAAACCAAATAGGTGATGGTGCTGAATGTGTCCTCGCTGCTGAAGACCGTCAAGGCTGTGGAGGATGAGCACACGCGCGGAACGCGGGCCATGGAGGCCACCGTTGAAGCCATTTCCCAGGAGATACGGGTAAGTGTTTCAAAGAGAAACAAGAAAGAAAGCTAACTTCGGCAAGCCGAAATTGAAATAGCCTTGCAGTAAGTAGGTAATTAATAATTCGCATATATTAACTTAAAATTTTAGAAACGGACTATTCTTTTCGAGTAGATTTAAAGGAAAATCTTTTTACTTTTCGATACTTTCGATACTATGGCAGCTATAGAATTAAAACCGAACTTCTGAAGTAATACTAAATGACAATGTCTCAAAGTAGATAGAAATATGTTGAAAGACAGTAAAATTTGTTTTTTTTTCCTAAAAATTATCCGATTTTTCCTATGCCAGCTATATGATATAGTCGTCAGATCCGACATACATTTAGCTTTAGGAAAAGTCATTCAGATAGTTTCAAAACTTGGAGACCAGTTTTCCAGAAACAGACAGACAGACATGACTAGATCAACTCGGCTGTTGATGCTGATTAGGAGTATAAATACTTTAAAGGGGCGGTAATGACTCCTTCACTGCGTTGCAAACTTCTGACTAAAATTTTAATAATTTCCAAGAGTATGGTTATTATAACAGAAGTTCCCTCTTAATTTCAATTACTAACCCTATTTTCTCACCCTTATAGGCCATGCACACTCCCCCTCCAGTGGGCAGCAACCAGGTGGGACCCGAGGACCTGATCCGTGTGACCATGAACGTGACTGCTGCCACTGCCAAAGCCGTGGCTGCCGGCACCTCCAATCTGCAAGCTGACATTGTGGCTGCCGCCAATCTGGGACGTCGGGCCATCTCTGACATGCTGATCGTTTGCCGCTCCGTCGCCTGGAACTGCGCCGAAACGGAGGAACTACGAATGCGCACTCTGGAGGCGGGCACGGCGGTTGGCGAGTCCTATCGCGAGCTGCTCAACGGCATCCTGCACAACTGCAGCGCCGACGATCGCATGCATTTGTCGCGTCGCGTGGCCAAGTGCGTCACCGATCTGGTGGCCATGGCCAGGCTGCTCAAGGGCTCCGACTGGATCGATCCCGAGGATCCCACAGTGATAGCTGAGAACGAGCTGCTGGGCGCCGCAGCCTCTATCGATGCGGCCGCCAAGAAGCTGGCTTCGCTGCGTCCGCGTCGTCAGGCCGATGTCACGGTAGGTCTAGTCTTTGTATCCTTCACTAATACCTAACAAGCGGTGAATGATAACTAACTCGTACTAGTTTATAAGCGGTGCTTGATCCCTAACTCCACGCCCTCAAAACGAACTAATTGATGGCTCCAGTGAGATATGTTTGATATTCTTGGTTGTTACATTCAAAAGTTCACCCAGGAATCAAACATATTATTACTGTGGCCCTCGCCAATCTACTAAACCTCTCGGCCTGAAAACTCAACTAAAACCGAAACGCCTGGTGACTGTTATGCCTTTCCTGCTGCCAAATATCTGTACATACTAATCCCTGACTTTTCTGCCCTCACACAGATCGAACTCGATGAGAACATGAAGTTTGACGAAATGATTCTGGAGGCCGCCAAGGGCATTATGGCCGCCTCGGCTGCCTTGGTGCGCGCTGCCAACGCTGCCCAGCGTGAGCTCATCGACCAGGGCAAGGTGGCACGCCGTCCGCTGACAAGCTCAGACGATGGCCAGTGGTCCGAGGGCCTCATCTCAGCCGCTCGCCTGGTTGCCGCCGCCACACACAGCCTGGTGGAGGCTGCCCAAAATTTGGTGCGCGGCGTGGGCACCGAGGAGATGCTCATCTCCACGGCCAAGCAGGTGGCTGCCTCGACGGCCCAGCTGTTGATTGCCTGCAAGGTGAAGTCCAATCCCAACTCGGAGGCCGGGCGACGTCTGCAAGCTGCCGGCAATGCGGTGATCAAGTCCACTGACAACCTGGTGCACTCAGCTCAGCAGGGCCTGGAGGCCGAGGAGGAGCACTCGCTGAAGATCAACACATCGATGGTGGATGGCATGGCGCAGGAGATCAACGCCCGCTCGGCCGTGCTGCGCAAGGAGAAGGAGCTGGAGGAGGCGCGCCAGCGCCTGAAGCATGTGCGGCAGGCGCAGCGCTACGCTAAGAATGTCCAGGGCTTCACCACCGACGAAAGCGATACAGAGATTGCCTATGGAACAATCAACAGGAGCCAGAACAATGTATGAGAATCTTTCCAATCTCTCCTTAAATTTTTAGTTAGATTTTGCACCAGCGAATGAAATTGACACTGAGAAGGCTAAATTGAGGCACCAATTTCTTTCCAGTAGAGTAATTCGAAGGGATCCTAACCTGGTGTGGGGTGGACCATCTAACACGTAACCAGTCTAACCTCTTTTCTCTCTCTCTCTCCTAACCCCTTAACCATAACAGACTTTGGGTCGCAGCGGAGGAGGCGGCGCTTACTACGGTGCCGGGGAAGTGCCCAGCTCACCGAGCTACTTCTCAGGCGGAAGCCAGCAGCAGCAGAAGCATCACTACAGCTACGCCAGTCCCCAGCCCCAGCACTTCCATCACCCCGGAGCAGTGTCGCCGCCGCCGTCCAACTATCCTGCCATGGATGAGGCCAACGGAGATTTCCCTCCGCCGCCGCCGCCGCTATCGACGACCATTTCTAACATGCAAACCGCCACGTCCGGTCACAGTAGCTTCCGCCCTAACCCCAAGCTAACAGCCAATGCAGTGCCCCGTCCTTATCCGGGCAGCCCGGGCGGCAGCAATGGCCTAACCTCAGCACCCACTAATACCAACTACCAGCACAGCTTTGAGTCGTCGTCCAGCATTAAAACGCAAAACTCATCTCCGCCGGCGGTGCCACAGAAGCCGGTCAACCGCAATCTGGAGGCGTGCGTGCAGGATCTGCATGACAAGACCTTTGGCCAGGGCGGCGTGGTGCAGCTGACGGGCGGCAATGGCTATCCGGGACAGAACTACGAAGGCTACACGTCCAGGTGAGTTTCAGCTAAAAAGCTATCCTCCTGCTCTGGCTAATCTCCGCTTGGTGTGTCTGCAGGTATGAGACGCGGAACTTTGACAAGGCGGCCAACAACAACACCACCACCACCACCAGCACCAGCAGCACCGATCTCGGCCTGGTCAAGCCCTTGGAGTCGAGCTTCTCGCAGATGACCCTCAACACCGATGGTGGCAAGATCAGCATCGTGGACCAGGGCTCGGAGCGACTCACCTCCATGACACAGCGCGTGATGGAGCGCAAGTCCTTCACGACCACGACGGAGTCCCGCTCGGAGACCAAGACGGAGAAGCATAGTTTTCGACTGGACTAGAGGCCGCCTGTCCTAGTTGCCTAAGTAAATGTTCGGGCAGGAGTCTGTCGATGTTTGCCAAAAGTGCTTTTAACAGTTACACCCCACACACACGAACATACTAATAGAAATAATTTAATATTAATTGTAATTTAGCCACTAGCGAACTACGCCTATATATGCTATCCCTACCGTATAATCGCCTAATATTAACAACCCTATAATCGCTATTCGACTTTCTATGTCTTTGTAAATCTGTTGTCTGCGTTGTCTATCTGCCATTCAATTGCCAAAACACAATATATATCGATGGAGCAAGCCATAAACAACAGCTTATTATATAGTCAGGCAAACCTCTAAAATCTAAACTCTAAAATCTAAACTTTAAAATCAAAATTGCAAATTAACCCCTAATAATCGTATAACCCCTACAAAATTGGTTCTTCACTTTCGTTGTTATTTCGATGCAACTTATTACTGTGCACTAAAAAAACGATTTCTTATTTCGTAATTAAAAAATGAAAGAAAGTCCCACGTAGAACAGTTAAAATATCTATGTAAAACCCCTTACTATGTTCTAAAGTTGTGAATTCTGTTTGTTGTAATCATTATTATTTCTTACACCTTTGTATATACGTACATGTGCGAGTCGTGTATGCAGTTGCATATTTCAATTGTGTATTTTTTGTAAATTAATAAAAAAAAATAAAAATATTTTAACAGAGTTTTAAATGTGTTTTGCATTTTTTGAGAATTTCCGATTGGGTATGACGAAAAACATAATAATTTCTTGTTTTTCAAGGTATTTTCATCTATTCTGAGATATGAGATTTTTTTATTATTTTAGAATTTTTGTATAAATTTGTATACTATATCATATAGCGAGTGTAAAACTGTGACTGTCAATCTGTAAATATAATAAGTATAATAGAATATTTACACCGACCTGAGTTACCTATCGAAATAGAAATTAACGCAATAACGCAAGACGCTAGTTTATACTACAAAAGTTGCGTTATTGCGTTA
>JAEIIL010013790.1:0-22158 GCA_018905715.1 Drosophila lini | reverse complement strand
TTCGATCTTTTGTGATTTTGCGTCGTCGAATCGACGAAGCATGACCGTCTAGGGTTAAGAATGGTGTCAATGACGCAACATTGCCTACACCTTATTGAAATATTCCATGCTTTTATGACTTACAACTTACCCAAAGCCTGACCTCATTTGTATACCCTTTAAGGGTATTATAATTTTAGTTAGCAACACTCCAAAGAAATCATTGCCCAACCTATACATAATATATATTCTTAATCAGCATCAAAAACCGAGTCTATCTAGCGTAGAACAAAATATATATATTTCCAAAATTTTACGTAACTAAAATTCCCAAAAGTGCAAATGCATTAATTTTAAAAAATTCCTAAGATTATTTTTTAATCTTTATGAAACTGTAACAGAAAACAAATTGAAATTTATAAATTTCCTTTGAAAACTTCAAACTTAGAGGGTATGCATACTTCGGCCTCCCGAAGTTGGCTTTCTTTCTTGTCCGAAATAGTTTTACTTGCAAAGAATTTCCATTTCCACCTTACCCTCTTTGGGTTGAGTAATAATCTCTGGCAATTTTTCAACAATGCGGCACTATCAACCTGACAATTTTCACCTTTTTCGATATCAATAATCCGCACCCATTAATTACACTTGGTTAGGAGTCAGGGGACGGGCACTCAGGTGAGTGTCGGGAGGGCCATATTTTGTGTCCGCTGCCAACTAATTGCAACGGTTACGACGCCATATGGCCACCAAGTCATCGAAAAGGGGAGTCCTCGAAGGACCTAGTATCCTGCATCCGAGCCAGCGATGCAGGGCGCGTTGGTGTGTGAAATAGACAACTTACGTGGCCATCGCTTGTGTGTGTATGCGTGTGTGAGAGTGTGTGGGAGGATGCCAACTTGCTAGGAAAAATGCGGAGGAAAATTGCAAGTTTCTTTGCCTCCACGCCTCCGCTCACCAGCTCGCCTTACTCTTCCTGCACATTTTTCACTGCCATGTGCCAGGTTCATGTCGTTTGCTTTCGCCCCTTTTCCCGGACTTTTCCCTTTTGGTTTTTCCACTTTTATTTTCGTCTTTTTTTCCTCTCAGTTTTAGTTTTCCTGCACTGGCACTTGGGGAATTTACGTGTGCATGCATACGCTTAGTTTCCCATTCCCCGCAGAAAAGGGAAAGCAAATTTGAGAGCCAAGTTCCCTTTGTCGGCTTGGCCTCCTTTTGTTTTCTGGCTCTGCGGTTAAGCAGAAATAATGCATGTGGGATGTGAGCATTCTTAGGCGAAGATATATGCAGATGCATTCCCCTCCGAGCCGACATAAGCCCAAGCCATCAACAATATCTCAACTAATGACAGATTGCAGGATGCTCTCGTACATTACCTTTTCACAATTCGCCAAATAGCTGACACACTGATATAAGTCCTTGGGAGTTTTACTAACTGTGGAGTTGTTGAAGCGTCTGATTTAGTTTTAAAAAGGTCTTTGCAATACATTATTTACCAAAATAAAAACAATAAATATACATTCAAATCATAATGCAAATATTTCGCTTTTGGATATGTTTTTCCCTATTTTTCTTTAGGTTGAATTATAAGTTAAGTTTTGCATTATCTAAACCAGGGATCGCAAATAAGAGCTATAAGTGAAATAAAAACATAACTTAATTTTCAAATTTGAAAATTCAAAATTTTTACTTTTTATTTGCTCTAAACTATTCAGCCTGGTGACTATTGACCATATAATGAATATAGCCTGAACAATTTGGTGTATGTTATGTATATCCTTGTAGTTTGTAATTTCTGCAAATTGGTTCATTTCGGTCATATAAATATATATAAACACCGGGCTTTTCCTGCTTGGGCTCTTATATAAACTATCAGATCCAACAACAGCTTTAGAATATAATAATAAGATTGTGAGAACATTTATTTCACCGACTATAAAATACCCCGGCAAGGGTATAAAAATGTAATTACCGATTAAAGATCCACGAAACCATAATCCCAAATAAAACCCGACAAAGAAAAGTCCCATTTAATTTTTTTTTTGTAATTTATTTCTTGTGTTTTATTGTATTTCATTGTTTTTGTTGTTGTTCATTGATGTTTGTTGTTTTCATGTTTTGTTTTTTGTTGTTTTTTTTTTTTTTAATTTTTTCCCATTTACTGCTAAATAACTTTAAATGTTGTATTTTCATTATCAATATAATTCATTCTTCGTCATCTTTCTCACTTGCCAGCTTCTTATTCATTTTCATCATATCTTTCATCTCTGACTTCTTGTCGTTGTTGTTGTTGCATTTTGCAAGATTTGTTTTCGCTTTGCTTTTCCTTCCTGGTTCGTTCTTTACATGAATAATAACTAAATTTGTTCTCATTATAATAAATATAATAATAATAATAATAATAATAATAATAGGTAATAATGATTTGTTTATTAAATATTTTTAAAAAATGTTCGTTTTTTTGTGTGGTTTTTGTTTTTTATATTTATTTTAGGAGTATATGTATCATCGCTATCATTTATCCTTCGTCACCCAAACTTGTTCTCATCGTTATTCTGTCCCGCGGGGGGATCTCTTCCTGCCAAAAACTCCGTATCTTACGAACTATTATTCCAATTCATCTTTATTTGTATATGTGTATAGTTAAGTTGTATATACTAGTTCATTAATGTATATTTAATATATGTTTAATACAATGTATATTTGTAAAAAATAAAACAAACTACAAAAATATATATGAACACAAAAATAAACAACGAACAACAATTATTCCCTCCCAGACTTCCTTCCTTCCGCGAGTATCACAAACACAAAAAACGACGTAAAACGGAGAAATAATATGTAGAAACTTAACTGAAGTACAAAACAATATAGATACGAGATATAGATAGGACAATCGAGGGCGGGGTGGGGCAGAGGACTCGACTTCGGTCTCTGCGTGAAGAACATAGCGAAAAATTCGTTGATATCACCTGACAAAAATGAATAACTACTTACAGTACGTACAAACATATGCCGTGTCTCATAGTGTAATGCCACAGTATGATTTACCGCCTGACCTTGAGTAAAATGAACTGTCCTCACACTCCTCAATAAGGATCCTCTTAATTTGCTTTACTCTTTTATCCTGCTCTCTCAGTAGTACAATAAATTTAGTTTTCTTTACGTTGCAACATTCAGTAATTGTATTTTTGTTTTAGTTTTAGTTTCGTTTTTGTTTTTCTTTCAATAAACACATCACATCATATTCACAATTAATAATCATAATGATCTAATATATATGTGTAAATATAAACTAAAATTAACAATAATAACTATGACTTACAATGAAGGAGACTCTACACATAACTACATTAAACCCCTCCTCCCTTTCTGTTCCTTCGTCCCAGAAATATTTTCTTGTATTGATTATAGTTTCTGCTTCTGCTTTCTGCTTTCTGCTTCTGCTTTCTGCTTCTTATGCTCGGGCGCCATGTACACGCGTCAAGTGAAAACTATTCAGAACGTTGAAAGGATCGCATCGAAATCAATATGTATATATATTGGTGTATATATTGGTTTGATGTTAAGGCAAATAAAAGTTTCGTTTCTAGTTTACAAACTCGTGCTATTCTACATGCGCGTCTACACATACTAGGGAGATGTCAAGTCGAACAGAATTCCTCCGAAATCTCTTATGGTACAATGATTCTATAGTGTCTATATGTGTATGCAGTTTAGTTTGCTTAGTAACTAGGATTTCTCATTTCCACTTATTTGAATTGCATTTTTTTCTCATTTTTTCAACTTTATTTTATATATTTTTTTGTGTTATTTTAAGAACATATTTATTTTTTACACAAAACTTTATTTTTTTTGTTTGCCATTTTGCAGCTTATTGTATTACTCATTTGTCGTTATTATAATAAATGTTAGTAACTGTTAAAATGTCGACGAGTTTTAGTTTTGAGAATCTACGAGTATGTGTGTTTATAATTTATCATTTATCATTTACCATTTACTTTACTTGTTTATGTTAGCTAGTTTAGTTTGTTTTATTTGTAATTATTCGTTTACAACTGTTCCACTTGCTGTCGCCACACATAGAATTAAGGTCTGCTTATAATGGACGGAAACTTATTAGGCATTCTTATTTGGAGAGTACGGGGAGTACGAGTAAGTTGTCTTGCGGAGGCTTCGAAGAGAGCGAGCTGAAGTTTAGTACTACGATTAGGATAAGGTGTTAAAGAGAGAGAGAGAGAGAGTGGGATCCAGGTGATAGTGATAGTAGTTGCGATGATGAAAACAAATTTCCGTATATTATAGCCAGCCCTTAAATGTATATGTAGGTAAATCTGTTATTGTTGAACAATTATTAGCTAGATGTCGAGTATTATTGGTGTTATCCGTTATTGAATGGAGATATTCGAACGCTTGCCTCGAGATGGAACCAATTTAAAAATACGTTTAACTATCCTGCTAGCAGCGGCTCCCCAAATATCCTTTACTCTGCCTGCCTGCCTCAGTTGAATTATTATTCCTCGTTCGTTTTCGTTTTCATTTTCATTTTGTTTCTTTAAAAGATCACATTTCATGTTTAGTTGCCTTTAGTAAATATATATATATTTGTGTTAATGTATATATATATACGTGTACAGACATAAATATATGTAGTATATATACATATAGTGTATATACGTATGCTTGCTTGTATATATAATAATTAGTTTCCGTTCTGCAATTTATTGTAATTGTTATTCTGTGTGTTCGTGTGTGTTCCAAATACAAGTTTTTCGAGTGTGTTAAAAACAAGTCACAACAGAACCGTCATGGGAAATAAGTTCAAGTCGCATATAGTGGGCAATGGCTATATACATATATAGTGCTTACAAATCGGTTTGCATAGGAAGAGATATATAATAGTACGATTCAATTTCGATTTCTGTGTGAGCTTACTCGGGGCCTTTCATTTACTAGAGAATTCAGCTAAATGATACACTTTAAAAAAGTCTCCGTCTTGGTTTGTTGCTGCAAAAAATGCTTATCGCTTTAGATTTGATTAAATTTGTGGCTGTTCACCGCTTCGATTTTGTTTATCAGTGTGGTTTTTGATGCTTCCTTTGTATATAAAAAATATGGCTTCTCTGGCTGTAGTTCTGCTGATTTATCTTGATCGTTATTATAAAATGTAAAAAAGGATTATGGTTTCTGTACTCTGTATCTGATTTCTGCTTTCTGCTTAATAAAATCTCCGTATGCACATCTGGATCGTTTGCCTCTCGCTTGTAGTAAATCGTTGTTGCAAAAATAGGACGTGACTGTACTTTTCATCTTCATCCTCATCGCTATCGTTATCGTTATCGTTACCGATATTATTGTTATTGTTATGAATTTATTATTAGTTGTTCTGCCGCTTCTTACCTATGGCCTATGTAGATTCTGTTTTTCGTTTTGATTAATTTTGACTATTTGCCATGGAGAACTGCTCTGTTTGTCAGGCTTAACCTTAGCTAATATTAACACTCCTCACTAATTGTTTATCCCCTTTTATGTACCGGTATTCACTTTTATTTTGTATTTTTATTTGCTTTGAAATATGGAACACTAGAGTTTAAAATAGTTTGTAACTAATTTTAATGCAACTGCGCTCTCCTCTCCTATTTTTTCGTCCTCTTGTTAAGTTCAATTTTTAATTGCTAGTTTTCTTTTTTTTTTGCATTTAACAACACTCTTTTTTGTTTTCGTTTTTATTTCGGTTTTTGTAATATTGTGTAGAGTCGTCACTCAATATTTTCCCTCTAATGCATCTTACTTGATGTGCAAGTCGGATGCTCACACCTTTAAGTCTTGCTATGCGTACGAAGGAGTTCTGCAGAGTTTTCATCTCTCAGCCCCAAATAGTACTTTCGGTTCTTATTTTTGTAAATAGTTTGTATCAACCTTTAATTTTCATCAAAAACTTCAATTACTGTATCTTGTGTGAGGGTGTATTAATGTTCGTAGAATGTGATTGTTGAAGTTTTTCGTTACTAGACTTTAGACCTTCAGCCAAGTTCTGCATTGCCTTTTGATTTGTTCCAATTTCAGCTTGGAGACTGGGGATTGGATATTTATGATTGGTATACGTATCGTGTGGCTTAGGTTGTGAAGAATATATATGCAATATAAGTTATCTAGGTGATGTGTGGAGTTGACAAAAAACGAGTATTCCAATGAATTAGGTAGGTGACAAAACTCTTAATCGAAAAACGCCTATGCGGTGTGCTTTTGGAAATCGCTGGAGATTTGAAAACATAAATTTTAACTGTCTAAAAGTAGGCAATGATATATAGTTGAAATTCTGTAGTCTTAGTAAAGATCTTTACAAAATTTCTTAAACTTTGTTAATTATATATCATTGCATACTTTTGGTTGCCCGAATGAATTCCCTTCAAATCTCTAGAGATTTCACAAACGTTACACTCCGATTTTACTGACTTAATATACGATGCTTCTGGGAAAATGAATGGAGCCGCCTCCTGATGCTCCTCGGACCCAGGCCCCCTTCTAGATGCAGGTCGACGGCGCTGCCACTGTTGCAGGCGCCGCCATGGTGATCGTGGTGGCCGGCATGGCAGCCACTGTGGTGGCCACCACTGTGCCCATCTGCGATGGATAATGATGACCCACGTAGGCGTGCTGCTGTTGCTGCGGCGGCGCCGGCTGGGCGGTGTACTTCAGCAGATGTTGCTGCGGTGCCGCCTGCAGCGAGATGAAAGGCGTCGCCTGGATCGGGATGCAGTTGGAGTTGTAGTCGCTGCTCAGCACCAGAGTGGGCGTGGCATCCGTGGTGTAGTAGGCCGGAGAGGCCTTCAGGAAGGTGGCCTGCTGGGGATACTGCTGCTGGGGCGTGGGCATGGTGGCCGTCGAGGTGGTGGACAGCGTGGTGGCCGAGGAGAGCGTGGGCGAGGTGGCTATCGAGCAGGAGGACGACGAGGAGGCCGACGAGGGCGAGTAGGGGGAGCTGCAGTGGTAGGTGATGGTGTGCTGCTGCTGCTGCGAGTGTTGCTGCTGCGCGTGTTGCTGCTGCTGCTGCTGCTGCTGATACATGTTGCTGGCGTGCTGCTGTGCTGCCTGCTTGCTGGCGTTGCTGTGATAGTAATTGTTATTGTTGCTGTTGCTGTGGTAACTGAACTGCTGCTGCTGTTGCTGCGGCAGAGGCTGCTGTTGCTGTTGCGGCTGCTGCTGTTGCTGCTGCTGCTGCGGCTCGATGATGATCAAGTTGCTGGCGCCGTTGTAGGCAGCTGCTGTCGCAGGATTGGGAACAGCTGCCGCCGCCGCCGCCTGCTGGTCACTGGGACTGGTGATCATGGCCGCCATGATGTTGGCCGGCGGCAGGACAATCGGTATGTGGTAGTATTTACACTGCTTGCGGCGGCACTGGCTGTTGGCATGGTCGCGGCAGACAGCAACACGTTGATCAATCACCTCGACCTTGTCATCTGTCGGGCGCGTCGTGGGAGCGTTGGAAAGCGGGGGATAGAGAAGAGAGAGCGGCACGTTAGTAACTCACAGGTAGGACTGGGCGCAGGCTAGTAAGTTGGTTTTTGGCATTAGAAAACAGTGAAAGCTCTTCCAAAAATTGTTCAAGTATTTTTCGGTAATAATAAAGTGATCTTTACAGCAGCTGACTCTCAGACAATTACAATCTCATGAGATCTTGTATGAAACGTGGGGAGAACACGAGACTTTGCTGCCCGGAATAGAAACCTCTCGCAAATATTGGTTCTTTACAATATTCCATCATACTTTTGTGTATTTTTGTGTGTGTAATTATCTTGACAGAAAGCCAAAACTCAAATTTATCAAACGAAATAAAAGAATAAAAACAAATTGAATGGTTTTACATTTCTCAAAACAAAGACATCAGCCAATTGAGCAAAACTAAACGGAATTACTGGTTGTGTTCTCCTAACTACAACTTAGGCTTAAATCGGAAATCATCTCAACAGTGTCTAGGAGGAGGAAGCACTAAAAGCGTTTAAGATTCAAGGTATAGATGTGGAACTAAACCCAAGAGAGCGGGAGGGGAGGGGAGAGTACAGCGAGATATAGAGATAGTAGATAGATAGATAGGTGAACTGAGGGGAGGAAGAACTTAGGCACATGCACTTACCTTCAGTTAAATGAACGAATCTACAATTTAACCGACTGCACATAGATCTATTAAAATCTTGGCACACCGGGAGGGTGTCCAGTAACTATATAGATTGGGCATGAGAGTTTTTTGTTTGTTGTTGTCATGTGTGTTTTCAGATATATTTTTCGGGTTTTTTGGATATGGCGGGATGCAAACGGAAACCAATTCAGGAAATCATAAAGAGTATGTAGGTTTTTGTGTGTGATTCGGGGGAGTTGGTATTTTTTGATATATATTTTTAATATATATATATTTCATCGGTTTTCAGTTTCGAAAAAAAGAGAAGAGCAGAAAAAAGAAAAGAAAAAGAGCACAAATTAGTTATATCTCTTATAGTATCGAAATGGTTCACTAGAATGGTTAATGGTTGGTTAGAATAAATACGGTTTCGGTTTTACAATTGCTTGATGTTGGTTGGTGGAGTTCCAGATGTTAGTCGTAGTTAATAGAGCTAACTAGAGATATATGTTGGTATAGGTAGTGGGTATGTCTTCTTATCGGTTTCACATGATACATTTAGAATATATAGATACTCGTATGTTAAGCTAAGTAGTTTTCTCCTCGACTTAAATGGTCTAAAACAAGGCGGAAGAGTGGAAATCATAAGACATGGCGAAACAATAAAAACGGGCACTGAATGGGCACTTAATCTCTGTCTTTGTCTCTTGAGGGGATCTGTTTGGGGGATATACATACATCATATATATCGCATGAGTGTGTGGTGGGGGAGAACTCAAACGTTAGCTTAGAAATAAAGTTCATAAAGTTTGCCACGAAATAAAACACACCGCGAAAGCAGCAAGTATTCGCTCTGAAACTCAAACTGAAGAATCTGGGCCAAGAAAGCTAACAAAAGAAAGCTTCGGAAGCGAAGCGCCTGAAGGAGCCAGCTGTGGCTATCTGGGGATGGACTCACTCGTATCTCTGTGTGTGCATGTGGGCTAGGGAACTCAACTCAAAAATGATCTCTGATCTCTGATCTGATCGATCTGATTGCTTTTTCTTAGGTTCTATTGGGGCTGTACTAGGCGGTAACAATTACATATCCTAATAGGCGGCACTAGAAATATAAGAAAAGAGAAGAGAAAGAGAGAGAGAGGAGAAAGAGAGATCGTAAAAGTGGGGTTAATACTTTTTACCATCGTCAGATCGGGGCGTGGCGAGAGGCCTAGTTTCGGTGCGACAACGAAAGAGGGGGGAAAATCAAAAGCTGCCGAAAAGCTCCTTGCTATGTATATATATCTCGCTAAACTGAAGCACACGAAAAGCTGGAAGCCAGGGCAAAAGCTAAGCACACAATAGATCGGCCTTGGAAGCTTCGCCGGGGAATTATTATCGAGGATTAAGAGTGGGAGTGTCCTAATTACCTAATTATGTAAAAGGTGCCGTTCACTAGCATCGGACACTGAGTGTACAAGAGACCCCGCTCCGGTTGGGCTACACGATATCGAAATATATATATATATGTAGAGAGAGAATACACAGAGTTTATATATAAAGTAACATCTCTAGAGTTCGGTTTAGGTGTGGGTGGCGGGTAGGTGTTCTGGTCGTTGTGGCGATGAGGTGTATTTGTGTGTGCGTGGTAAACAAACAACTGCTAACAGCTATGACACCCCAAGGTGTGTCCAGCTCTCATGTCTGATGTCTCATGTCTCACGGCTCAGAGCTCCTCCTGACATCACCGTCCCGGCCACGCCTTTGGCCTAGTTTGTTTGTTTATTTGCCTGTTTGCTCGCTGCCGATTTCAGAGCTGAGCTGAGTCTGAGGAGCGGCCAGGCATTTAATTTGATTAACTGAAATGGGCCACGGGGACTACCTCCCACCCACCTTTTCTCGGCTAACACGAGTACTTGCTGCTAGGTTGTGTTTTATTTCCAGTCAAGGGTTAAAAATAAGTAAAACTTAGCATATATACTATGTATAGAGGGAGCAGGCCATGCGGGACAGAGCGCGGTTAGGCAGGGCAGACTGTACCTGACCGCTGGCGTCCGTGTAGATGACACAGGAGGCGTTCAGGGGAATTTTCGGACTCGCTAATCGCGGCCGAAAAAAGCCAACAAAATCATGCAATATTTGTACAGAAAAATATATATGAATATGGTGTGTAGTGTGAGCGTGTGGTTTGGGTGATAAGAATGAAAAATATATATGTGGGTGGACACAGAAATCAAATAGATATATGCATAATCGTTTTAATTTCGGTTTTTGTTGGTTTTCCATGCAGCGTTTGTTTTTTGATCCAAATCCGTGCGTGATTGTTGTTATTCATAAATTAAATATATATAAATATATATATTGCATGCAAATATGGTGAGAGAACATTGTTTTCATGTTTTAAATATTATTTCATAGATTATTGTTGATTTTGTTTGCGCATGTGTGTGTTAGCATGTGGAAAAAAGGTAGAAAAATTAGAGGAAATAATTATTTGTATTCGTTAAAATCCACTGAAGATAAATGAAAATTAATTAGTTTGCAGTAAAAAAGACAGAGAGAGACTTAAAAGTTAAGCGTAAGCTGCATATGCGAAAAACAAACTTTTTTGCGAACCGAAACCAACTTTCCACCTCGTTGACTGTCCGTAATTTTCGCCTTGATTTCGAATTATGCAAATAGAGTTGAAAAAGCCTCGGACAACGAAAAACAGCGCCAAACAGCGGCAAAGGTTTGAGCAGGAAATAAAAGTTTGGGCGCCTCCTGGGCCCCAAAGGACACGAGTTAATAAATGTAAATGTGTGACACCACGCCTCCCCCATTAAAATAACAATGTTTTCGTGTTGTAATTACGGCTTTCAGTCCCCCGCACCCAGGCCCCTTTTGGCCGGTCGTGTAATTAACTTGTTGCTGGCGCAAAAGTTTACTTTTTTTTCCAGCCGGCTTTGCTGTTGTTGCTCTTGTTGTTGTTCGCATATGCAAAAAGGCAAAACGCACTTAAAACTATCGTAGATTAGTCGGGTTCAGTTCGGATCGGTCTGGGGTTTTCGGGGGTTTTTTCGGGGTTTTATAAGCTCGATGGCGGCGGCGGGGGCAGCGCGGCAGGCAAATTAGCAAATTATAAAACTGTAGCATACTTTGTCGGGTTTCGGGTTGCGGTTTGGGGATTTTGGTGGGTTAGTCGACGCTGCAAATAAACGGGGATTAAGGTTTTAACTAAAATAAAAATATATAAACAGCATTCAAGCGCAGGCTTAAGCCAATGGCAAGCGGAAACTGAAAAAGCAGAAAGAAAAAAACATAAACGATGAGTAAACAAATTAATAAACAAATTAAAACTCATTGGGCAGGGCAGCAGCTATATATAGTTTATATAGTAATTGCATTTCGAAGCGCATTTCAAACTTGTTACTGCGGCAGCCGTAAATGCTGGAAATGAGAGGAAAATAAATCAGAGGGCAAGGGTAAGCTCGGTTCGGTTATCAAGCAGGGACAATCGCTCCTCACAGGACATCATCAGCATCATCATCACACAGAAACAAAGGCAAATACTTACTACATACATATACACAAACAAGCCTGCAAAAGTCAATCAAATATATGGTAGATAGGAAAATACATGTAGGGGGCAGGCGGCGGTGGCGTAGATAAAATTTCAAAAGGGGAAAGAAACGCAAGAAAACTTTCACTAAGATCTTTGGGTTTACCAGTTTGCCTTGTTGTGTGTTTGGTTTGGTTTGGGTGTGTGTGTTTTTTATTTTTTGGTGTGTGGTGTGTGTGGTTCTGGACTATATAGCTTCTGGATTCTCCAGCGCTGGAAGCGGTATTTCTATTTGGCACTAGAAGTTCTCGTTCTCAAGCGATTCGCGCGGTGACTTCAAAAGCAACTTCACCTAGAAAGCTTCTCTCGCAACTACTAAACTTTGCTAACTAAGTGTGGGTGTGTTTATATAAATGTGTGTGTGTGTGTGTTGTGATGTGTGGTGTGTGCGTGTTGGTTAAATATTGTGTGTCCTTTATGTTTCAACGACCAAACATTTTACATTTTGCGGATCTTTTCTGATATCCAGCTGTTACGAAAAAGAAAGAAAAAAGTTGGTTTGAAAAGAAACAAAAACAGAAGTCACATGTTAATAACATTTTCTGGCCAACAAGTGTATTGTATAATGTATGTGTAGATCGGTGAGCTAAGCAGATCGGATATAGGATCGAGCAGGGACTTTAATTAAGCTCTTGTAAGAAAAATTACTGTATGTTATCGATCTCCTATCTTCCTTAGCTCAGCCGATCGAAGCTGGTAAAGGACAAACATTTCTACGACGAAGAAAAATAAAGAATATGGTGACATACTTAGCATCTATATAGCAAGGTATCAGTTATCGTATATCGTATCGTAAGAATACCATTATTTTGGAGGGGAGTAAACAAAAGCTTGGTTTTTTTTTCCTTTTTTTGGGGGGCGGTGCACCAGCTTACCTTAGAAGTGCTTTCATATAGCTTTACCATCATACCATATCATGCCTCAGAAGCCATACACGAGTTATATACGAGTATGTTGTATGTGAACAAACGCAATGTACGAGTAGTAGTAGTAGTAATATCGGTCTCGACAGCGAGCGAGAGCGATTGCGAGAGAGATACGTATATATAGAGGGTAGAAAGAGACAGCCACTTGCAACGTCACTGCGTGATATTTCATACTCAATAGTCATATCGGAATACTTGCTACAAAAAGTTTCTGTTTCATTGAGCACATGCTGAAAAATTACAAATTACGGTCCAATCGAAAGAATCTCAGAGATAAAATCATGTACAACGATAGGAAAATCAACGGAAAACGCAAGAAAGTCCAACGAAATGAAGGTAAAATCAAAAGTAATTACATGAATTCAGGTCGAACAGCAGAAGGTGCTAAGGTATGGCAGTAAATATCGATGTGTATCGATTTCTTGACGAAATAGTCGGTAAATTGAACTGTATATCGAAATCACAAGATATTAAACATTTTTGATCATATACCGATAACTTGCAATGAATAAATTTTGTGAATATCGATATGTATTGCCATACCGGACATTTCTCCCCGATATACGTCCTCAAGCGTACTTCCCCCGATAAGTTCTCCGATTTTTAGAGAAAGTCGAGCGCTTTCGACGGGCAAAGGAGTAAGAGTAAGGTAGGTAGAGTATGCTCGAAAGAGACGACGGCATTGTTACTGTTTCTTTGGCAGCGCTCTAAACGCTTTTTGTAATGAACTCAAAGAAAAGCTTCAAGTTGTGTGAAGATCTTTTGTAGGTTTTTAAGATATCATGCTAGGGGTAGAGTTAAAGTAAGTCAGAAAATCTTGAGCCTGTGAGAGTTACATCTAGAAGATAGAGATACAAAGTTGCTTGCTTGAAAAAGAGAGTCTTAGATTAAAGTAGAGCAAAATGTTTGGCAGAAACTAAAAATGATTCGAAGCATTTTCTTTGATAACATTACAAAAAGCGCTTAACTCTAGTGAGTATATTGGATATTGACATATATGTAATATATATAATTAAATTCCATACACAAGAACAGCTTTAGTCAAACAATAGGTAATATTTATCTGGATCATCCAGCAAGCCAGGTGTGTATCGAGAGTTCTACCAAAGAAAATCAGGTGTACGGTGTGTGTGAGTGTGTCGGGTGGGTGTGTGTGAGGAAAACAAAAGGGTTTTTCTTTTAGTCGAGCAGAGAGCACATTGAGTTTTACGTACGCCTAGACAGTTACCACCGAGGTTCGTTAATAAAAGAAGCGCTTAAGAAAAAATATCGATATCGAAATCGAGTAAGCTTGACTTAACTTAAATCTTTAGCAAAATGAGTATACCAACTGAGACGTAAAATCATAAGTACACCAAACTAAACACAAATCGAAATAATCATTAATCGTTAATCGAAACAGCCAACAAATAGAGAGAGAGAGATAGAAAGAGACAACGCACAGCAAACTGTTGTTTATGGATTAGTAGTGGGTGAGAAAGAGAGAATGTTAGTTTTGGTTCGATCACTTTCCAAGGTTCGAGTAAAGAAGCCAACAACTTGTTTTACGGTTTTTACAATAAAACGTATATAATATAATTTCAATATAATTTGTTTGTCTTTATAATAATAATAATACGACTAATGTTAGCACAGATATAACATATTCATTAGTGTTTTTGCTTGTGTATAGATGTGTGTTTTTGTGTGTGTTCTTCGGCATAAATATGCATATATTTAAATGTTATGAATAATTCCTTCTTCAATACTTTTTTGCTTGCTCTGTTTTTCTCATCTTTGACATGCAATCGAATTGCCATACTTTTTCGCTCACTGTTCGTCGATGGGAGAGTGATAGCAAATGAGAGCCGGCTTCGGTCTATATTTCCTTTTTTCTCAGTGTAACGTGTGTATCGGTTGTGAGTGTTTTGACTTCCGGTTGAAGGCTACAAATCAAAAGGAGGCAACTAGGTGGATTCCACTAAACTAAGACTTCTATTGGACGGTACTGTACTTCTATCTATCTTGAAGAAGGCCCGAGACCCACTTGGATAAATTTTGGAGTTGAGTGTGGTTCTCTAAGTGGTTTCGTAAATATTAACTCTTTCTTTTCTTTGGTTTTCATCTTATTTGGTATATTGAAAATCAGCCTAACTCATCATCAATGTGTTATCCTAGGGTGTCAACTGACAATTCATTGCTATATTATTGCATTGTTTTGTTAACATTTTGTTCTGATCTGTCTGTTTGTTGCTGTGTTTTTCTGGTGCATTGCAAAGTTGGAAAAGAAGCGGAATAAAAGATACGAGCTCTTAGATCGGAAATATGCAAGTTGGTTATATCTTGGCGCCATGCAGTGGTGAGTGTTTGGTTTTTATTTTTCTTGGTTTTTGTTTGCTTTAGTTCTTAGTTAGTTCGAGAGCGTTTTCTAAACATTTTCGCAGAGTTTTCGTTTGCTGAAAATTATGGCCAACGGCAACAGTTCTACATTTGTTAACGAAAAAAGTAACCATACGACACATACTTTTAGGCAAGACATTGAGATATACGTATGATGGATATAGTAAGTATACTTTTATCTGGATTAGCTTATATATGTTGATTCAATATTGTATTCGTTTGCCGCAGTCAAACGCTGCATGTTTAGTAAGCATCTTCTTATCGAGTATATAGAGTAAGCCAAGCATTAGCTGGCCATAGGCGTATATAGTAGGTTTATGTTTAGGTAAATAGTATATTCAGGATTTTACAACTAATTCTCTACCGTTAGCGTACTCATTTTGCTTGCCATTATATTCTAAGAGCTAAAACATATATAGGATGAGATGGCGCTAGTTTTTGGGGGAGGTATCCGATTCCCCTTCTGGGAAGAAGCAAGTGAGGGAAGCGGATTGGGGGATATATAGTATATAGTATAAGTCAGGCAGTCCTACGATTATGTGAGTGTTTCCGTGTGGATGTGAGAGAGATAGCGGGGCGGGGGCGCAAATGAGTCAGATAATTAGATTCAAGGATTCGGGGATCAAGAGAGTTTTAGAGATAGTGTGTGCTCTGCCCAAAAGCGCTCGGCAATGCTGGTGTTCGGCGGATCGGGATCTGATATGTCTAGATATCAAGGGAGTGTACATTTAGATCGGGAGTGAGATGTGAAAGCGGCACAACAGAAAACGATTATCAAGTGAATACCGAAATAAGTAAATCAAATAAAGTAAAATACCAACACACAATAAGATATATATATTTGTTTGTTCGTAAACTATATATTTAGATAAACACACGGTATTTCAAATAAAACATTAATAAAAACTATCGAAACTAAACTAGAATTAGGATTAGAATTAGGATAAGAATTAGTGGCAAACATCAAATCGTTGTAAGACATTAGAAGTACTTTAATTAAAAACAATTTTACAGAGATTATCGTATATATCGAATAGTAATGTATGATGTATAGGATGTTCTCGGATATGGAGGTATTTTTGCGGGTGCGGGGTGTAGGCGGGTAGGCGGGCAGGGAGGACTCTAAAACTTAAGGTGCGCAAGTCAGTGGCAAAATTTTATCTCCGGTTGCATCGTTCGCTATTATATATCATTTAAAATGGGGAACACACGTCCAAAAATTATATAATAAACTACGCTAAAAACTTGGCGTATAAGTACATAAAACATATATATAAAATATATAAATATCAACGTAAGAAATACATAGAAAAGAGCGTAAGGAAAACGGAAGATAATCACACGAGATCTAATATTAAAAACTTAGTTCTGCTTGTCAATGATTTTATTCTTTGCTTAACATTTCGGTTACAAAAAGGAAACAATTTATAATACATTAAGGGGGTGGATAGGCGGGAAAGATTTGGGTGACAGATGAAGATCGACAGAGGGTTGATAGATAGATATAGACAGAGAGAGTCGTTAGAAATCAAAAGGTTTTACATAGTTCTGGTCAAATCTCGAGACAACAAAAGATTAACATAAATCAATTTAGCTGGCTTAACAGTCTGAAAAGGTGTACGGGTGTTCGGGTGTTGGGTGTTTGGGTGTCTTGAGTGTGTTAGAGTGAAACGGATTGAGAGACGTGATCGTGAGCGGTGACTGTACTGTAATATCTGATTAGTAAGCTAGACATACGATTTACAGATCGATCCTGGTCATGTTTATGCCTTTTCTCTGGAGGCTGAGCGTGTGGAGGATGAGCGTGTATTAGAGTACATAGTGTGGTGTGTGTGGGTGTGTATATATCGTATATCGTTTATGGGGTAGCAGCATACAGCACGTACAGCTAGGTATATATGTATATATGTATATCGTATAAGTATTCTATATAAACTAGACAATATTCGTTACGCATTTCTCGTTGCTCAACAATTTTTTAAACAATTACAACAGCATTCACGCTAGCTAGCTAGCTAGTTTTAGGAAACAGAGACAGCGATAGAGTTATACAAAGAGAGAGATAGAGAGAGCGCGGAAAAATGGATGATGAGCGGGAGCGAGAGAGAGACGGCTATGCGGACTACCGCAAGTTTCGGGGAACAGGGACGGCGATATGGCAGACAAGCATATGCAGGCAGCAAACTAGCATACACAACTGTACCCAGCATCATCCTTTCGTTCGCAAAAAGCTTATTCCCTATCACAGTTCTTCGTTGTGTCTTCGGCTCCCGCTTTTCCCGCCCTCGTCTATAATTTATCGATTGCTACAAACTAGAGTTGACTAAGTGCTATCCGAAAAAAGGAACTTAAGTAGTACTATCAGCTAACATCTGTTTCTCCTCCCTTCGCGTGCGCTTTGAAAGCTTCGTTTTTCTCGTTTCGTTTCTCGTGCGAAAATGGCAACACTTTTGAGTCACAGTGAGGTTATGTTTCGTTTGTCGAATAACTTAATGGCAAAAAACTATCATCAACTATCGTTTCGTCAGCAAGTTTGGGGCATTTGTGGTTAGTATTTGTTAGAGGCTTGCAGGGATCTTCGATCCCACAGTTATCGTGTCATGGTTGGTTTCGTACGTTCCTAACGCTATGAGGCCTATGGTACAACTAAGGTCTAAAAACACTTTTCTCCGTTGTGGTTTTATAGTATAAACTATACCCTTTCCGAGAAAAACTGAGGCACATAATCTTACGTCTCTTCGATTTGTTAAGCCCTAAAAAATCTAATTAAGTGTGACTTTCCCATCTCTGGGGGGTTTTGGGGTCTTAAGTACAATTTTTTTGTGTTCCTATCCTACCAGGATGCTTCCTAGGAGGTCTTCATCTTCTTGTAGGGATTCAGGACCATGGCACTGCCTTGACTTCCTCCTTGGGCGGCTGCTGCTGCTGCGGCCGCTGCAGCTGCTGCGTATTGCTGCGCTGTAGCAGCCTGAGTCGGTGGCATAGCATAGGTCGCTGTGGGCATCATTCCCGGATAGAAGTAGCTCTGGGCCTGGGCATATGGCAAGGACGAGGGTGCCCGCAACAGGGCAGCAGACTGATACTGACTCACTGAAGTGGCCCCAGCGGCTGGCGAACGAACGGGAGTTCCAGGAACCGGAGTCGACAGTCCAGAGCTGGTCATTTGACGCAACTGAGCTTGGGCCTGAGCCTGGGCTTGAGCTTGGGCTTGGGCCTGTGCCTGGGCCTGCATTTGCATCAGGGTAGCCATGGACACTGCCTGCTGCTGAGGAGCTTGAACTGGCTGCGGGCCCGCTGCTGCGGCCACATAGCTCTTGTTCAGGGTCAATCCCGTGTAGGCAGCCGCCGCGGAGGAGGCACCCGGCTTAGAAGCCGCACTGGCCACCTTGAGGGCATAGTTCTTTTGGGCCACTTCCTTGGCCAAGGCAGCGGGATCGGTATAGTAGCCACTGGCACCAGCAGTCGCTTGGGGAGCCAGTCCCGCAGCAGCAGCATAGGCGGCATAGGCCTGTTGGGCATAGGCGGCCTGAGCCTGGGCCTGGACTTGGGCCTGCACCTGTTGCTGCTGCTGCGCTTGTTGCTGCTGCTGCTGTTGCATCTGGGCCTGGGCGTAGGAGGGGCTTGAGCTGGTGAGGCTCACCATGGAGGAGGTGACCCCGCCATAAGGGTTATACAAATTGCCATAGCTATAGGCGTAGTTAATACGCTGCATGTTGGCCTGAGCTTGAGCCTGCGCCTGGGCTTGAGCCTGAGCTTGTGCCTGGGCCTGAGCTTGAACCTGAGCCTGGGCCTGGGCCTGAGCCTGAATCTGGGCCTGGTTTTGGTAGGACACTGCCGGGGCAGAGGTGGTGGGTGTGGGCAGGATGCCGGTGCTATGACCATTCACCGAGTAGCGCTGGTATGAGGTCTCCCCATTGTGCTTGCTATAACCCCGACTGGCTGCTGCTGCCGGGTTGCTGCTGCTGCTGATGCTGTCTGCATCGCCAGTAGCCTCGTCGGAATATGCCGACTTGAGCTGGCCATTGGTCAGATTGTTATTGATATAGGACAAGTAATTGTTATTGTCGCCATTGGGCAAAGGCAGAAGGCTATCGGCAGTTGGGACGGAGGAGGATGCCTCCGAATTGGGATGTGGCGATGTTGCCTCATTTGGTGGCGTGACCGAGGCGGCAGCTACACTAGTGTCTTGTGCTGCACCTGCTGCTGCTGCTGCTGATGCTACTGTTGCCGTGTCTGTGGTTATTGGTGTGATTGTTCGTGTTGTTTCATTACAATCAGTTATTGGGGGACTTGGATTCGAATTCTGATTCTGATTCTGGTCACTGTCTGGATTAATGGCATCGCTGCGATCTGCTGTATCGCTGGCCTCACCATCGACAGGGGCGGAAGTAGCCACAGGACCTGCCTGATCGGTATTCTGATCGCCATCATCTTGCTGGTTATCTTGATCGTGATCCGGATCACTCTCATTGTTATTAGTACTTGCTATAGCAGATGATAATGCTGATGTTGTTGCTGTTGTTGTTGTCGATGATGATAATGGTATTATATTGGTATTATTAGCAATTACAGCGTTTATGGTACTTTTATTATTAATATTATTAATCATATTATTACTGGCTGTTGCTGTTGTAGTTGTTGTTGTTATGGCGCTACTTAATTGTAGTAGTTGTTGTTGTTGTTGTTGTAGTAGTTGTTGTTGATGTAGTTGTTGTTGTTGTTGTTGTTGTGGTTGTTGTTGTTGTTGGGGATACTCACATGAGACTGGCACATAGGGCTGCATTAACTGCTGATAGGCGGTCGCACCGGGCTGATAAACTGGAATGCCAGACTTTTCGGCAGCTGGACGTTTGAACGGAACCATGCCAGAGAATTGCTTTAGGTCCGCGCGGGGGGAAGAAACACAAGAAGAACAGAGTAATTAATTAGTACAATTTTTACGATATGTTTTAGCTTATTTCCCGCTTAAAGTCTACTGGTAACCATATTATATAAATAACAATTGCTTACAAACGAGCTTGCTTTTTAGTTAATTTTGAGATTTTGCGCTTTGCTTTCTATTTTCTTTTTCGCCAATTTCTATTCGTTCTCATTTTTCTTGGTGAGAATTACCAAAAATTATACGAAATATCACAACGAAAGGATTATTCAAACTAAATCCGAACAGAAAACGAAAAGGAAATCTAAACTTAGGCGGAGTACTATATAGTTGGCAACGAAATGGAATCGAAAGTGCGTGCAGGTTGGTGGAAAAGTGGTAAAAGCTTTGGCATTTAACATCTAGATAGTGGAAATATTTCTATTGGATATATATTTATTGAATTTGACTTTTTGTGATTTTTATCCGATTAAATTTCATGTTTTATGAGTGTGTGCATTGAAGCTTTAAAACGTTTTTTCTTTTTTCTCAGAACTCGATTCCCCTTTTGAAGCATCTTTTGTTTGTTTGCCAAATTTCAATTGTTATTCGACTGATCAATTTTATATTGTTGTGTTTCATATAATGTAAGCGTATTTATCGATTTATCGGTTGATTTTGAATGCATGCATTCCTGGCTATGTTAGTAGCATGTCTGGATATAACATATGTATTTATCGCAAGTTATGGATATTCAGGCAGTAGTCTTTATGGTGTATATATAGTATTTATAGTTGGCGGACTACTGTAGGTGGCGATTTTCATTCAGTTTGGAGTACTTACGAAGTTTTCATAGTAAAATGAACCAACCGTTTTAACATCCATCTTTTTTGGCATTTATCGATTGTTGTTGTTGATTATGCAGTTAGTGTATGATTTGTTGTTGATTGTTGATTGTTGTTGGGGTTATCATTGTTTGATTGATCGGGATTAGCACACACAGTTCGCAGTTATTATTGATCGATTTCGATTCGATTCGGAAAACAGTGAGTAGAGTAGTAGTAGAGGGTGGAGTTTTGTAACGAACGCAAGAGTTTATGGAATCGAAGAGAGCAAATGAAGAGGAGAGAAGAACACAAATGAAATTAGTGGATATATCCTGGGCACAGTACGGAGTGGCATTATGGCAAATAATTCAGATACATATATACATAAACGGAGGGGGTTACGGTACACAAGATACTTAGTCCTAGTGTGTGTGAGTGTCGGTGATGTAATGTGATGTACGATGTACGGAAAACGGAGCGGGATAAACAAAGTCGGCTGCATGGTGCGTGTTCAGCTAATTAACCAGGAAAAGCACTTAAACAATTAAGCTCGCGAAATGCAATCAGCGACGGAGGCAGAAGCGAAAGAAAGAAACTTATAGTTACCGCCAAAAGGTACGGTGGTTTCGGATACAGGTACGGGGATACATAGTTACATAGCTACAGCTACAGCTACAGCCTTGGCAATTATCGGTTAAATCATTTTAATTAACACCTGGCAGGGCAGGGAATGTGCTCGCTCGTTGTGTTGTGATTGTGATTTATCATATGCCACGTGTAATTGGTTAAACTCGCTCTTGCCGTTGCGAAAAGTGTGTGTTTGTATGTGAGTGTGCGAGTGTGCGAGGTGTACGTGTGTGCTTGTGCTTTGATTAGTGTGGCTGTTCGAGTGTTTGCGCTTTTGATATATCGGATAATGACTTCATTTTGTAAATTAAATGCCGGGGCTTGCATCCCGGATAATAAACGTTAATTGATGGCACTTTGATGTGCATGCGACTGACTAACTGAGTGGGCGGGCGGATGATTGAGTGATTGAGTGGGAGGTGAGTGAGTGAGTGAGTGATTGAGTGACTGCATAACAGACAAGGTGCGCCGCCCCTATGCTCTGTGGTTAGGTGAAAGTTGAAAGCAATTCCTTTGACGGCGCAATAAGGATATGTTGGGATTGTTCATAATTGAAGTGGTGATTAGCGAGAGCTAGCTGGTTTTATAAAGTTGTGCTTTGGTGTTGCCAAAACAATTATTTAACTATTTTTAAACTTTTCAAAGGTGGCAAAGAAATTGCTATTAACTTGTACCCAATGGAAACGGTTCAAAGATATTTTTTACCCTAATTAACCTACAAATTGGTTTATTAAATATTACATAGCATACTTTTAAGCATTCAGGCCTGCTCCGGTAATCGTAAAATTGTTTCGATTTCGTTTTGGGCTAAAACGAACCGTTTTCGTTTTTAGCTGCTCCGGTTTTCGGCAAATTTCTGCTATCGGAAT
>JAEIIL010013781.1:0-10456 GCA_018905715.1 Drosophila lini | reverse complement strand
TTAAACACTTATCGTTTATTATTATTATTTAAGCAGGAAGGGAGGCGAATGTATTTTAAACGAAAACTCTGATGTATCAAGCAAAACATCAATTTATCGCACAAGTAACTCAACTAGAGCTGGAAATAAATTGATTGATTATAATCACATAAAAACAAATAAATAAAAAATTTTCAACTTTGTACTATAACTTTTTCGATTAGATCGATTCTAATTTAACAATTCGCTAAACGATTATAGAATTGATTTTATATCCAGCTCTAATTTAAATGTTAAAATAAAATAGATTTTCATATCGACTTTCGCTTGGAATATCGAGTCAGTATCGATCTATTGATAATTTCTGCCTTCTTTAAGGAGGAACATCGGTTCTCTCTTTCGTTTTCGCTTTCTCATTGGAAATAAGGAGACTAAAATCTCAAATAGGCTTTAATTTCTTTGAAATATAACAAGTTTCTCTCGCTCTTTATTGTAAACTTTGATTGTTTTTATATACTTTTTTGCTTTTTTTGATTTTCGTAAGGCAACAACAATAACAAAATATATATATAATATAAAGAAACCCGAATGATTTGAGAAGAGAGGGAATAACAGACTAAAACTATACAGAGTAGATGATAGGTGCTACTAAGCTTCAAGGTTTTTTTTTTCTCTTTTTTTCAGGCACGGGAAGAAGGGGAGGGATTAAGGTCTGAGGTGGAATCTGTAGGGTCAGGGGAGTCAGTCACCTAAACATAGTAGATTGGGGCCTCCTCCTCCTGGCTTAGTAACCGGAGGCGCCGATCATCTTGCGGATCTGCTCAAAGGACAGCCAAAAAGTAAGCGACCACGGTGCCATACGTATCCAGCAGGGCAGGAAGCCCTTGTACAGCGCCGCAAAGCCCTCCTTGGACACAGTTTGGCGCAGACAGTCCACGGAGCCGCGGTACAGTAGGCCACTAAAGGGCATAGAATGATATATTTCTGTCTAGACTTATTTTCATAGTTTTTTTTTTTTTACTCACCGTCCCTTCTCGTCGGTGGGCTGGTTCATGATACGCGTCTTCACCACATCCGCGGGCGTGCCCATAATGGCAGCCACGAAGCCGGCACACACGGAGGCCAGCACATGGACGGTATGGCAGTCGGGCATCTGCAGACGGTGCATGATCAGGTGCTTGATGGTGTCATAGGTTGTGAGATCTCCCAGATTCACCAGCGCCGCACGCTGCACATTCGGTATGCTGCCCTTCCACAGACCCTTAATGCCGCCTCGCTGCACGATCTCCCGGAAGGCATGCCCCGCCGAATTCACACGCGGCGGTTCGCCCATTAGCCGCCGTCGTCCCTCCATCTGGATCTGGACCTTGACGAGGTCAGCGGGCGAGGCTAGCCATTGGGCCACAGCACCAGCGGTGACGCCGCAAAGCGCTGACTTCCACACGGGCAGCGCCTGGGTGCCGTTCTCTGTGAACTCCTTGCGCATCAAATCGTAGCTGCAGATCCTCACGCCGCTGTGAATGGACATGGAGAGCAAGGATAAGTTGGTTTAGAACTGACTGCTGATTCAAGCTGGAGCTGGGCTGGACTGGAGCTGCTGCTGCTGCTGGCGGCTGGCTAGTGCTGATGCTAGAAAGATGAGGAGGATTTGAGAGAGAGACAGAGGGAATGCCCACCTATAGACGACGTGTCGGTAGAGCGCCGGCGTCACGCCCTGCCACAGCTTCAGGGCGCCCTCCTCGCGCGCAATCCCGAAGGCGGTGGCCACCATGCCGCGGTATTGCATCTGGTAAATGGTAATCAATCGTTCGATATCGGTAATTGTGCTTTGGTTTTTGGATCATTGTGTATTATCTGCGCAGAACAGGCACACAAACACACACATACGTTGGGTTGGATATGTGGGGGCAGTGAGTAATCAACAACAAAAATACAGGACTACGGATGCGGCAAAGGAATGGGTAGTTGGGTGGACATCAAGCTGAAGCTAAGCGGCAAACATCTCTTCCATAGCACCATCACCATGGCCATGCCGTGCCCACTCCGATTAGCATTATCTCGCGCCTCCATACACACAAAACTAAAAACATTATACGAAACCTTATCGCCGGACGAGATAAATCAGAGGGGCCGTTCCATGCTCAGCTTAGGTATGTGAGAGCAACAAATGGGGATTAGGGAATGCCATGGATGGGGGAGTGTGAAGTGACCAACAACAATAACCACAAAGACGGGAAACAAGCAATAAGCTGGGACACATTTTCGGCTTCTTCCACTCACATTTGTCTTGGCCAGCGAAGCCACCGCAGCCGCCTCGCCTTGAATCTGCAGACGCGTCTTGGTCAAGTCCAGCGGATAGGTGGCCAGCTCTGCTATGGAGGCGGCCACCACCGAGACAATGTAAGTGCAGGCAAAGGAATCCGCATAGTCATACTTCACAGGGCGCAGCTGGTGGCGTCCACTGGCGGAGGCAGGCACTGGCGAGGAGCCGGCAGCTGATGGAGTTGCTGACTCCTCGGGCGGCGAACCTGTTGCAGCGGCAGCCATAGCGTGTAACTCTGAAAAATGGAAGGGTAAAGGGAGAGAATCTTAGAGATCCATGCGATGGGAAAGGTAAACACAGGTGGAAAACAAACTTTGGGGGGCGCAGCTGAAGAAAGAAAACTTTCACACAATCGCGTGATGTTTGCTCCCGCTCTCTCTTGCTCTCTCTCTCTCTCTCCGGGAGGAGAACGAACTGTGTGGCGCTTCCGGATGGTATATATCTTTATGGAGATGGAGAGGATCGTTGCCTCTGGCCTTTGTGTCCAACGTTTCGCTTCCGTGCCTTTACATAACAACAACGACGACTGCGGCGGCGGCGGAGGTTTTGGCAAACGCTTCTGTTGGATGTGTTGTTCAAGGCAACAACAAGAACAATAACAAAGGGAACGTCGAACGAGCCAGAAATCAAATCAAAATCGCATTGAGCGCTCTTATAAAACACTGGGAGGCACGCGCTGGGCGGCTAATCATGTTTGTCCACCCTGCAAGCGACGCCGCTCTATTTATATCCTTTATAAAACCAGCAGTTATCAGCTTTGCAATAAAACAAAAAAAAGGCAAGCACAAAAACAAAAACACAACAGCAGCGGCGGGGCCCAGTGTTGCAAGGCGTTGCAACTCCGAGCTATCGGCGCTTATCGGATTTGCACTCAGAGAAAAACTTTGGGATTTTTGGGAATTTATATTTTAAATCTTTCTGGAAGATAAAATTTATATTGAAAAATTAGCTTTAGAGTAGATAATTTTAATTTTTAAAATAATAATAACTGTTATTTTCAAGGGCTGGCAGCCCTAAAATCGATAGGCGCTCCGCCTCGATCGCGGTTTTTATCGAAAGGCGCGCAGTCAGGACGCGGCAAAGTTTTCTTTATTTATTTAATTTTTTTTGTTTGTTGTTGAATTCAAAGCATTCCTCTAGCATGCAGGCATTTTTGAAGACTGGCAAATCAAGTGCCGGACATGGAGAAAAGGTCCAGGGGGCAGCCGCGGAACGACGCAAGCCACCAGCTCCTTGGGTGGAGAAATAGTAAGTCATTTTTTTGCGGGCACATGCTCCTAGTAATGGCTGCCTCTTATTAGTCGGCCGCGCAACGTGGACGATGTGGTGGAGCAGTCCGAGGTTGTAGCGGTGCTGCGCAAGTGCGTCGAGGGCGGCGATTTGCCCAACATGCTGCTCTACGGACCACCGGGTACGGGAAAGACGAGCACCATTCTGGCAGCTGCCCGACAGATTTTCGGTGATATGTACAAGGATCGAATCCTGGAGCTGAACGCGTCCGATGAGCGTGGCATCAATGTGGTGCGCACCAAGATCAAGAACTTCTCACAGCTGTCGGCCAGCAGTGTGCGTCCAGACGGACGGCCCTGCCCTCCGTTCAAAATCATCATCCTGGACGAGGCGGACTCGATGACACATGCCGCCCAGTCGGCGCTGCGTCGCACCATGGAAAAGGAGAGCCGCAGCACGCGCTTCTGTTTGATTTGCAACTACGTTTCGCGCATCATTGTGCCCATCACGTCGCGCTGCTCCAAGTTTCGGTTTAAGGCTTTGGGCGAGGAGAAGGTAATAGCTCGCCTGAGGCACATTTGCGACACGGAAGGCGTCAAGATCGATGAGGATGCATACAAGTCCATTGTTAAGATCTCTGCTGGTGATCTACGTCGCGCCATAACCACGCTGCAGTCATGCTACCGCCTGAAGGGCTCCGAGCACACCATCAACACAGCCGATCTGTTCGAGATGTCAGGCGTTATACCGGATTACTATTTGGAAGACTATCTAGAGGTGTGCCGCTCGGGCAACTATGAGCGCCTTGAGCAGTTTGTCCGCGAGATTGGCTATTCCGCCTACAGTGTGGGCCAAATGATGGAGCAGTTTGTTGAGTTTATTGTCCATCATCAAAGCCTCAATGATCCCCAGAAGGCCAAGATTCTGGATAAGTTGGGTGTAAGCTAATCAAAGCGATAGAGAAGAATTTATAGATAATGATTTGGTTTCCTTGCAGGAAAGCTGCTATCGCCTTCAGGACGGCGGCTCCGAGTACCTGCAGATCATGGACCTCGGCTGCTGCATTATTCTGGCCCTGAAATGATTCTCACTCTTCATAAAAATACACATTATGGCCCACTGGCTGAATGTTGAAAATACACACATATATATATTTAAAATGAATCTGCTGGTTTTGGTGAGCGTTCTCCATTCTGTTCGATTTCGGATACATTTTCCGTTCTATTTACATTTTGATCTTTTTTTTTGGGTGGTTATTCTTGTAAATTCAAATTTCTTGGCAAACAGACTTTATGTTTCGATTTCAAACTAGTTTTTCTTTGCTTTTAATTTCGGCAGAATGTGAAAATATATATGGAGAGGGGGTTACAGATATCGCTGGGGCTTTGAAATCTTTAAAAATGCGACCCAAAAGTAGACAGTGCAGTGTTCCTTTTTCAATTTATAGTTAATCGTGGTTTTTACTTTTTCCATGGCTTACTTAAAGACACATTTTTTTTAGGGTAATCTTAGATCTATAGCGATTTCTTCGGATGTTTGTCTTAATATCTACTGGATCCGCGCTCCTTAGTTTGCTGTAAACTCAAACTCGTCCTCCTCGCGTTCCCGCTTAACGGCCACACCGGAAGCGCTTGAGCCACTGACACTGGCACCGCCGCCGCCCGATGTACTGGCAATACTGCCTACAGCCGCCGCATCGCTGTCCACCTCCATTTTGAGATCGCCGCCGCTGGTGCCGCCGCTCTGTTCGCTCTTCACATCCCCCACAGATCCCCCTCCACCGCCGGCAGCTCCGCCTCCGCTGGCACTGCTGCTGCTTGCCACCTTGGTGGTCGTTGTCGTGGTAAACTTAATCACGGGCTTGGGTATGGTCACCACCTGCTGCTTGGACACCACCGAGTGGATACGCTTTGGACCATTGGCACTGGACACCGGCTTGACGACGGTCTTGAGCGGTCGCCCCTCCAACGCCGATTTGGTCATCTTTTTGGGCTGATTGGTGGCGCGTAACTTGTAGTTGACCCCGGTAAGGCAGTAACGGTCGGGCGGCAGACGCAGGCCGCAGTGGGGCTTGATCGGCGGCAGCGGCATGTTGTTGCGCAGCTCGGCCACCTTGGCCAGAACGTGACGCGGTAGCGGGCCAGTGAAGCTCTTGTCAAGCGTCATTTCGGTGGCCAGACGCACGTCGTCCAGGTCGATGGTCTTCTTGCGCGCATGATTGGCATATACCTTGGCGTCGTCCAGGATGCAGGTCACATAGCCTGCAAAAAGTATAAGATTTATATTATATTACAGGAATGCCGAGGAGGGGGCGGGGTCGCCTTACGGAAAGTGAACTCCAGCATCTGGTTGACGACGCGCGGCTCGTATTCCTGAATGTTCAGCTCTTTGAGTATGGACATGATCACCTGGGCATCCTTGGGCACATGCTTGATCTGGGCACTGATCTTGGCCTTTTCGGCCTTCTCACTGCTCATTGTTTAAGCGTTTTTTCTGCCTTTGTTTATTTTTATTCAATTCCACGTACGGGCTGCTGCAAAAGGCGTTATGGCTTTTTTAGCGAAGAAAGCTGGTCACATCGTCTTGCCAGGCTCGGTAACACTATTTCGGCATTGTCTCATTATATCGATATACGCTGAAGAATAATCATCGTAGACAGTCGATAACGATAAATTATTTAAAAACTAAAAGTGGCGTTAAAAATTTGAATTTCGCAAAGCAAAAATGAGAAAAACCATCAAAACAAAATATCAAGGCCCAAAAATAAATTAATTAAGTAAACACTTTCAAACAAACACATTTAACGTAAGAAAACTTTTATTCATTAAACGTACAGCTCTCTCTCTCTCTCTTTCTCTCTGCATACAATCCATGCACTATACTTGGAAGACAATTTGAAGCATTGTACAGTGAAACTTTTAGCTTAGATACAAACAGACATACATATTTTCGTTTATTAATTATTATTTTAGATACACTACACATTACGCTACGTGCTACAATAAATTAACTCTTTATTGTTCCCGTCTTTTATATTCGCTCGTATATTCGAATTAAATATTATATAAGCTCCTTCTAATTTATATATTTATGTATATGTACTTTGTTTTTATTTGCAAAAAACGCGCAAACACTTCGCGCACCAAATAACTTTGACGCAACTTTGACTCAAGGCCCACGATCGTTCAGTTATATGCATATATCTATATAGACTACAAAACTAAAATTCTTTACGAATTGCAAAAAAAAAATTAAGATGTTTCATATTATTATTGTCGAATGAAATTATTCCTTAGCAGTTTAACTATTATTTCTGAAGTTCATCGTGTGTTTTTTGTGCTTTACTGGGGGTTCCCTCGATCTTCCACTCCTGCTGGTCCTTTATTATATATATTTTTTTGTGATTACTATGGTCCGATTCCAGCTGACTTTCTAGTAGTTGTAGGGACCGTACTGGGAGCCATGGTAATAGGGTCCGGGATAGATCTGCGGCTGAGCATAGTTGGCGTAGGGCGGATACGGGGGCTGCTTCTGCGAGTAAACTGTGGGAATAGCAAGGCAAAAATCGAGATTAGTTATTTCAATTCCATTTCTAATGGGTAAATAAATTCCCACCTGGCATCAGATACTGCAGATTCAGCTGCTCCTCCTTCTCGCGTTCGTTGCGCAGGCAAACGGCCGCTCCAGAGAGCAGGATGGCCGCCAGTAGACAAGTTCCAATCCCTGCCCAGGCCACAATGTACGACCAGTCGTAGGCAATCTTTGTGTTGTCCCTCAGAACCTATCAAAAAATTACAAAATTTAATAAGAAAATAAATTAAAATATTTATGCAGCCGTTGGTACTCACAGTATTCCATTGCTGGAAATAGTCCTCGCCCACGACCTTCTCCTTCTCAAAGAACTCGACCGTGTGCCAGAGACCCATGGCGCCGGCGGCTAGAAGACAGGTGACTAGCAGCAGGATCGAGGTGGCCGTTATGGCGCCCGAGGAGCGTTTCCAACAGCCCGAGAGGCCGGTCCAGAAGGCACAGAAGATGGTCACAAAGCTGATGATGAACAGGGCGATGCAGGAGCGAGCCAGATGCAGGCGTGAGGTGGCATCCTCGTTGGCAATCTTCTCATCTTCCGCCTGGGGGAAGTAGTCGATGTTCGAGCAGTGAGTCTCGATGGGAGAGAGATATGTGGGCACTACATAGAATAAGATATGATTAGCTATATGTTTATATATTTAAAGTCAAGGAGACTTACCCGCTGTGGCCGGTGGTCGCTCCTTGGGATAGCAGATACGGAACAGGCCGCGTGTCCTGGTGTAGTAGTAGTACTTCACATTCAGGTTGTGCATCAAGGAATCTGCATCCGAATGCTTGGCGGCAAAGGCCTGGAATTAATGAAAAATAAAAGAGAATTAAGTTAAGATATATTTTAATTGTAAAATGAACTTAAAATGAACTTTAGAAATATTTCCCAGTGTTCGTTCCAATTAACTTGGCTTCGCTTTTGACTTTTACACTCCGAGATAAGCTCGAGTTAACCTTCTTAAGGGATTAACGCCTAGAGTAAAATGTCAGACATAATGCTCACTGAAATAATAATAATAAATGGTTATTCAACCGAGCAAACAGCAGCTTGAATTGAAGTTCATTGATAAACCTGTTTCTGTGGGCGTCTCTCTTAATAATTTGTTCAACTACCTCGCACAATATCTCGCTATATATTTGTATATATATCGCCATATCACAATCGGCATTGAAAGGCCGAGACCGAGAAGTCGATCATCATCATCAGCCACCAACATCCATCCACCCATCCATCCGGTCATCTCATCTGGTCTCGGATTCAGTTAGTGTGGGTTGCTTGGGCTGAGATGTATGTATGGATAGCATAAAGATGTAGCTTTCGTATCAGATCGAGTGGCATTTTGAACACGTTCCGCGGTTTCCCATTGTTTTCGGTGGCTGCGTTGAGCAATTCTCGAGAGATGACGAGCTGGCCCAAGGTTCCCCCAGTGATTCCATGTGGCTATAGCCGCATTATAACCATTTACAGTGCGTCTTGCGGCTGTAAGATCTTTATCTGATCTGCAGTTTATATCATTTAGTTACTATAACTCTTTGTCAATTCGAAATCATGGATTTTAATAGATTTTATATCGGTTTTTGCATAGCCCCAAGGATTATTAACAAGTTAATGATGGAAAGCATAGGAAAAACTTTTCTAAAATTAAAGGTGAATTTCTCTTACATTTAGAAAGATAGTTATTTAACTCATATTAAATCATAGCTAAATCCAAGCTATATATAGATCATAAATCGCTTAAACACTTGACACCTTTTGCTCATTTATGTAGTTACTGGCCTCTACTTCATGATAATTAATTAATTGAAAAATTAGGCGTTTGATCAAGTCACCTTATTATTTGCCTTATCGAATCCTTTGGTTAATGTTCCGACTTGGTAGAACTCCACGTAGCACTCAATGCCCTTTCACCAAATCAAATGAATTACGAAGCTAACAAGAAAAGACTCAAAGAAAAAAAATCAAAGTGAAATCCAATCATTTCGAGTGATATCACGTTCCACACGTTTTTGGCAGAAATTCTACAATTTCGGCTAGCTTGTCTTGACTTTTCCACCAAGGGAAATCGCAAAGAGAGGGAGAGAGACGACGGCGACAACAACTAGACGGGTTTTCCTTTATTACCAACAAACCGCATCAGGCATTTTCATGAGGTGAAAAATATATATATAAAAAAAAAGAAATGAGAGACTTGCTAGCAGTTGATAAACGTGTTTTTCTCCACGACCTCTCCATGTCCGGTACTTAAGCAACACAATGTGGAAATACCAAAAGAAAGAAAAAAAACCTAAGGGGTTGGGGTTCATATATCGAAAACTGTTTTCAGTTTTCAGTTTTCCATTTTTTTTAAATTTATTTGTATTTTTTTATCGGCTTTAGCTTTATGTAAATTTTTGGCGGCTAGTTGGAAAATGTTTTGAGTTTTTTTTTCGCTTGCGTAATCAACGTCTGGTTAGGGCTTCGGCAACTGGTTAGGGCGTTACACCTCACATTTCCATTTCCATTACCATTTCCCCTACCATTTCCATTTCCATTTCCATTTTTATTTTTGTATTTTCGGTTTCGTATTTTCCCCTCTTTATTTTGTGAAACGTTTTCGCTTGGATCGTCTCGGGGTCCGAAGCCCTCTTTATTAGCGCCTCTTCAGTGGATTAATTTTGTAACTTTCTTATGAAAGTCGCCGGCAATTAAGGGCCCCCAAAGTCTCTACAAATTATTGTCTGTCTTGGCCGAGACAAGATGCCGGAGATTCATTCAGGAAAAAGAGAGCTCTGAGCTGGATTAGAAATGCATTCGGCTGTGAACGAAAAAGCGGAAAAATGTGAAGAAATCGGCACCAGAGACAGAGTGAAGAGAGAGACTTGGATTCGGACTCCTGAAATTGTCGGTTGGTTAGCTGGATTAATGCAGCATTTCATACATATATATATATAGAGCTAAAGATAGCCAAAGATATATACTTATACTCATAGTTATAGTTATAGTTATGGGGGTTTTACGCTTGGCCAGGCATTGATTGCGACATAAAACTGTGAAGCGAAAAGTGCTTCAAGGTTGATCAGATGATCAGTGATCGTCCCGAGGGGAAACTGCAAATTATCGAAATAATATCAGATCGGGTCACATTGCTTATCGACAATACAATGCCATTTATGGCTAAGGCCCCACCCATATCAATGCGATTTCATCTTCAGCTCAGGCATTGAAAACTTTCTTCAGTGAAATTACCCATCAAAAGTCAAAGTATTCAAGAAAGAAAGCTGATCAACGTACAATTCACTCAAAGTACTGTTAAATAGGTATTATATTTTTATACATTTAATTTTACAATTAAGCTTAAGATATTC
>JAEIIL010013771.1:0-25421 GCA_018905715.1 Drosophila lini | reverse complement strand
TGTATGACATAATTAATAAAAAAAAAAGCTTAAAGTCCAGCCAAGATATAGATTTAACGTCACAAAGAATGATCTAAATTGCGCTTTTATTATTATTGTTATTTATTTACTTTTATTATTTTCTCATTACAAAACTCGAACCACCCTACCGTGAATGATATTCCCAATGGGCCCCTCGCCCAAATCCGCCGCCACCCACTCGGGCATGGCCCAAGTTTGTTTGCTTAGCACGCAGCTAGCTCCTCTAATATGTGTTTCCCACACAAATCAAAGCGGTTTATTGTGACTTTGGCCCGGCCGACTCTTCTTCATCGACGTCATCGGCAATCCGAGCACGGGCTCTGCTCAATTAGAGAGCGTAGCATCACTCACACACACATATATTCTCCTCAATTTTGGTGTGGGATCCTCCTTTTTGTACTCCGGGGCCAGCCACCTTTGCCATAAATGCGCCACTTTATTTTGTTTACCCACGGAGCAGGAGAGCAGGAGGTTCCGAGGCGAGTGAATAGACAGAACAGAACAGAACAGACCGCAGAGAGATACAGATACTGAGATACTCGCACTCGCAGATACGACGCATAAATTTCGACAGTCAAATTAGCCGTAGACTTTGTCGGATGATTGTGACGTGAGTGTGTGGGTAGGGGGCGGCGGGACTTCCACTCGATTGGTACTTTTGAGAGCAAATTACAGGGAAAGGATACACGGGCAATGAGTCTGGTTGGCGCTGATTCATGTGCTTGGGAATGTTTTGGCCTTAAATTATGCAGAATTCGGTGCAGTGGCTGCTTGGCTTTCGAATGGCAATAAATTAAGCAAAGAAAATCGGGCTTGAATTTGCCCATTAAAGTTGATAGATAGTCGTAGGCATGGGGATTAAGTCATAGAGCTAAAAACAAATTTGCTAAATGAGATAAATAAGATCTCTATGGAAAGCATTGAAATGGAATTTAAATTCTATAAGTTTTCGTTTAATTTGTAAAGTATCAGTAAACATTTAATTCAAGGAACTTTCCTTTAAATTGAAGAAATATTTACAGTTGCTTTAGTGCCAATCAAAAGTGCCTGGCACAAATGGTAATATTTAAACAAGAAGATGAGGCAGGACTCAGTGGCTAGAACAAAGCCACTTTTAGTTTTCCTCTCCCTACCATCTCTGTCTCTATTTTTCTATTTTGAATAAAGTGCTCTGGCATTAAATATGACAAAACAGTCCTTTCCCTTTTCAATTTTCTCTTCTTTCTCTGCCTGATTATAGAAATTCATGGCATATTCAGGCTGCTGTGCACTTTGTACAATTATAAAATATAAATATTAATAAAAATTTCACTTAAAGAATGTTTATGAAAGTCTTAAATTGTTTTTTAAACTCATTTGTAAAATTCTTACAAATTTATTTCTCAAAGAAATATTTGGAAAAGTACTTTAGAGTGCTCTCTACACTTTCCCCTTTAAAAGTGCAAATGCCCACCCTCTTTTTCAGCTTTAAAGTTTGCCTGGCTGGCTCCCCCTTCAATTTGATTAATGATTCGTTTCGGTTCGACGCTGTTTGGAGAGCTCCCTAATTCAGTTGTCTCGCATCCATATTCCGAGCGATGTGCGATGTGCGATGTGGTGTCCGTCGCCAGAGCGTCGCCATCGCTATGGCCACTTTGTCCGTCAATAAATTGAATGTCGTCTGGTCTGGTCTGGTCTGGTCCGCACCGAGTTCTCTATATTCTCTATTCCAACGACTACGACGACGACGCTGATGATGATGATGGCGATGATGGCTTATTAGCCAAATTCGCTAGCCATGTAAATTTTCGGCTGCCTTGTGTGCAAGTTGTTTTGCCTTGATGCGTCAACATTTAATTGTATTTTTTCCTGTTTACAAATTCTATACTCTCTATTTTTTTTTTTGCCTGTTTGCCCGCTTGGGTGCGAAGTTCTTAACCCAGTTAGGTTACCGTTCTGCTGTATCTCTCTTTTTGTTTTTGTCGCCTTAACTTTTTGGCACAGTTGGCATCGGGGTCTTGGCCTTATTCCTTGAGCCACCTTTGTTTAGCCCGCCTATTTGCATTGTCATTAATTTTTAATAGTTCTCCTTGTCGAATTTCGCGCCCTTTGTGAGTGGTCTATATACTATATAGCACTATATATGTAGTACATATTGTGCGTATGTTTGTGTGACATCAGTCGCTGCAAGTCCCCACCACCCCCCTCTTTTCGAACAGGCTAATTAAATGTCACACCACTTAGACGTGTGTACGTCATTGCGTGGGTACGTGGCTGGACTGTTGTTCCTTTTAGATGTTTTTTCTTTACTTTTTATTGTTCTTTCCATCACTTGTTGTTTTTATTGCCGTTCCTTTTAGTCGCTGTTTTTATTTTACTTTTTTTTTGTAGCCGTCCCGCTGATGAAATTCTAATGTAAAACTCATTGTGCGCTGATATCAGACTTCCTTTGTGAAAAGAAATCTAGAGTATGAGGAATCCCCAGCAATTAGCCCGTACTTAAAAGTAGGTCAGTTGTTAGGAAGCCTCAGGTGACTCTTTGTTCTATGAATAATATTTGTTCTATATGGACTTTAGTGTTGTATCAATATTTGCTACGTTTTGATATAATCTTTTGCATTTGCATATGGTTAAGAAAAAAAAGAATCGAAGTAAAAACAATAGAAAAAAGTAACTGCTGAAAGCCAAAAGGGTATACACCATTGCAGTTTGCTTTATATTCATTTGATTAAATTGAAATTCTATCATAAATAAGTCAGAGATCTTTTTAAATTTAATTGGGAAAGCCTTTTTGTGATAGTTTTTATTGGGATAATACATTTTAACATTGAGAATACAATTTTAATGAATTTACATTTTATTTGATTTTTTTTATAACCTTTATAATATTTCGCCTTTTAAAAATGTTAAAAAAGAAAGTGCAAAATTGTTTCTAATATTTTAAAAAATTTTATTATACATTAAGTAAAATTTAAAATGCAAATTGGAATATTTATGACTTCTGCAAATCGTATTTTTGGCCTTCAAATAGCCCCAAGAAAACCTGAAATAATTTGCTTTCTAGGGATTTAAAGTCTATCTATATAAATTGATATTTTTATAGGATAATTTGAATGATAATATGGGGAATCATTAACCTTCTGGTAAACAATTGCAAATAATTTCTTAATCTAAAAATACAGTAAATTATAAATACGATCTCTAAACTTTTTCTTTAGCTTCTCCTAAAGTCCCGAATTTATGATTAAAGTCTTTAAAAACCCTGAAAAATCTCAATCTTTTTTTCCACAAAATTTCCTTTTAAAATTGATGTTTCACATATAATTGAAAAATAATATATCCGGAGGTATTTCCTTGTCGATCCGCTAGCTTCTTCGAGAACATTTTCGCTACCGCAAAATGCGAATTAATTTATGTATTTAAGAATTTATAGCAACAACAACAACAAAGGCAACAGTGCAAAGCAAAGCAAAGCAAAGCTACACACGGGGAATACAAAGAGAGCTCCCTCAGCCTGAGACCTCTCCCGGGGGCCTACTCTCTAGGTCTTCGCCTATATCATCGCCATATCTCTCTGTTTAGCTTTCGCTCACTCGATACTATATGTGTGTGCCATACAATTATTTCAACGCTTTTCCTCAAGTGACTGCGACGAAATTGTTGGCGAAGCGTTGATTGAGAGTTTCTTTTCGATGTCGCAAGGGGCGAGAAGGAGGAATCACTCTCCCAACCGTTCGTTCGTGTGGGTGGGTGGTTTTGTTGTTTTTTTTTTTGGGGGGGAGGGGGTGTATAGAAGTGGGTGGGGCAAGAAGGGTGCCGCCGCCTGCCTGGCTGCCTACATATGTAAAACATGCTGGGCAACAGGCGAAACTATTAGGCTCGTCAGCCAGTCGCTCTGCTCAACGCTTGGCGCTCAGTCGCGTTTCGCTTTTCGCCTCTCGAGAATCTCGGTTTTGTCGGTTTCTCGGTTTCTCGGGCTCCCTCGGTTCGCATTGCCAAAATGCGTCGCCGTCGCAAAGTCCTTATAAAGGCCGCATTTAATTCGTTTTTGAAAGACAGTTTCCTATAAAAGGAAAAGGGAAAAACAACAACTACAAAAAGAAGCAAAGAAAACATCCACTGTGCGCTGGGAATTTTAAGCAACACGTGCCATGAGCTGCTTTTTCCGTTTATTTGTAAGCTGCATTGCTCCGTGTTGTAATATAGCGTGTGCAAGAATCCCTTTTGTTATTATCAACCTTTTCGATTCCCATTCCGATGACAAATTCCAAATTTCGCCAAGCCCAAACAGCTGACCGTACTTAATCTTATCGCGCAAAAAAACAGGGGAAAAATATATATATTTGTGTATAAATTGCGCCCTCTGAATAGTGATTCTAAGGTGGAAATACAGTTGCTACGAATTTTCTGGAATTAAATAAGGAACTTTTATTTGTTTAAAGACATTTTTGATGTGTGTTAAGTGTTGTTAGTTTAAAAGAGTTCAGTTACAGATATAAAGTAAAAATTTTAGTATAAAAAAAACAATAGATTTAACCTTGTAGGGTATTACCATTTTATTCAGAAGCTTGAAAAATAGTGAAGGAGTCATTTGCGACCCTATAAATCTTATATATTCTATGGTTACTGCAAGAGTATAAAAATTTCGGCTTCCCGAAGATAATTTCCTTCTTTGTTTTATTAAATAAAAATTAAATTACAGAAATTTGCAACATTTCATGGACTATATTTAACATATCTTAAATAATTTGCAATTATATTTATCTTAAAACAAAGATTTTCTTACCAAATAATGAAATTTGGGAAAAAGCTCATAGTAATAAATAAAATATATACATATATATATTTGCTGTGTTTTATAAACTTAATGAAACATTTTTTAATATATCTCACCGGAGCTTGGTAAATTTGGCTTAATAAATTATAATAAATAATTTGAAAGTAAACTTTTCTGAGCTAAAACCAAGTTCAAATACCAATAGTTTTTTCATAAATAAACAAAAATTATTTATCTCTAATAAGAAACAACTTCATTGCCTTTTTCAAGTGTACACCCTTATAAAGTAATGGAAAGTTTTGCCTTAGAAACACACAGTTCGAATCGCAGCTAGTTATACAATGTTATCTACTGGCGTGGGGCAAACTTTTCACCATTAACTAAAGCAAATTTATGTTATAAATTTAGTAAAATCAACAAGAGACTCTCGCGTATGCGTGCGAATGTGGCTTCTGTGGCTGTGTTTGCGTTTGGTTAAGTTTGTTATTTATGCAACGGCAACGAAAATAGCGAAAATAACTGAAATTAATTGCGGTGCCCGAGAGTGGGAAACGAAAATAAGCAAGTGATTCAATATTCGCGTTGAACATGCAACCGACCGTCTAGAATATATGTACATATATTTATTTTGAAAATTGCCACAAAATGATAAAAGCACACACTCAACTCGTATTTGTATTCTCGTACTGATTGAATTCATCGTTTATTCAATTTTCTGGCCATTTTCATTAGTTGGGAATATAGATTGTTAGGCTTAGGCGGGAGAGATATTGAATCAAGTGCAGGAGAGCAATGGCTATCCATTTTCCAGAGGGGGGAAACTTTTTCAATTAGCCGCCTGCACGAGGGGATAATGCAATAATCGGTGCTGCCCTCAGCTTGCCAGAGGATGCAACTTTCTCATTATGTATTTGACCCGACCATCATTGAGTTTCCTTTCCCCCCCTTTTGTGTGTCCTTGCAGGCCAGCACCGGCAAAATGGACGGCAATCCACTATCGGAAATTGAGGAAATTGTCAAGACGACAACGGTGAGTGCACTTGGTCCTGGCCGAGACCGAGAGAGAGCCCACTAACCCTTTTCCCATTCTCTTTAAACAGGAACAACACGAGTCTAACAGTCGTGTGGATGGCAGTGGGGGAACGGAGAATGCCAGCACCAATGGCCACGGTCGCTCTCACGACAACAACCATGAAGAGGTGAGTTTGTTAAATTATTAGTTATTTATTTTATTTTATAATTTATTATTATTTCACAGAGTCACAGTGCTGTCCCAGACAAAGCTGCGGCTCTCAAGAAAAGGCAGTGTGTCTTTGCGGAGCTAGTGTCCACGGAGGAGTCGTATGTACAGGATCTGCATGAGATTGTCAATGGGTAGGTCTACTTTTATAAGGTTTTTAAAGGAACTATAGCTTTATGTTTTTTCTTTTCTCCAGTTACATGTCAGAGATCAACAACACGAACAGTGATATTCCCATGCCCGAGGATTTAAAGGGCGGCAAAATGAAGTTGGTCTTCAACAACATCAAAGACATTTACGAGTGGCACAGGGAGTAAGTGTGAATATATATTATAGATATTAATAGAAACCTTATTTAACCCTCTAGTGTTACTTTTCACAATAATTTAATTTCTTAAAAATTTTTTTCTGGAATGATTTGTGCCCTCTTAACTCAAATATGCTCTTAAAAAGAACGTATAATCTTTAATCTAAAAATAAAAATTATATTTTAACGTGGAAAACACATTTAATATTTTGTGAATAATGGTATAAGTGTCTCAAGTCACTTTTGTGGCCTAGAGGGTTACATTTTTAAATGTTAATTAATTAATTAATTTTTTCAAATTTTTCTTTTATTCCCAGCTTCTTCCTGAGGGCCCTGCGCAACTGCCAAAAGTCACCAGCGGATCTGGGACCGCTGATCAAGCGCTCAGCCACCAAATTCGCCCTGTACTACACCTATTGCAGTAATAAGCCACTGTCCGAATATATAGTCAGCGCCCATTATCAGTATTTTGATTGCATACGCCAGAAGCTGGGACATCGCCTGGATGTGAGTTTTAATTTTGGATAATACACTAAAAGAAAATATTAATTTAATTCTACTAAGCAGCTGAGCAACCTAATCATCAAGCCCGTGCAGCGCATCACCAAATACGAGCTGCTCATCAAGGAGATCATCAAGGCCACCGAGGGTGCTGGCCTTTACAAGGAGGTGCCCATGCTGCAGGAGGCCTACCAGCAAATGAAGGTGGTGGTAAAGACGGTCAACGATATGATGGTGGTGCTGCGCAGTCTTCAAGACTTTGATGGAGAGATCACCGCCCAAGGCAGCCTGCTGATGCAGGGACCCATGAACTGTGTGGTGGATGCGGGACAGAAGCAGCGGGAGCTGCAAGTGTTCCTCTTCCAGCAGATCATTATCTTTGCGGACATTGAGAAGGCAAAGAATCAGTACTCCAGCCCCACATTCAAATACAGATCGCACATACAGGTGAGAGAAAATGGAAACTTTTTTATTTACCAAGATAATTAATGTTGAATATCTCTTTTCTCCCAGCTCAATCACATGCAAATGAAGGAATTGGGCGATTGCCGCTTTCAGATCAAGTCAACGGACCCCAACAAAATACCAGAGGTCACCATGATCTGCCAGGCAGCGACGCAGGAGAGCTATGCGGGCTGGCGGGATATGCTGAATAAAATCCTGCAGCAGCAGAACGACCTCATCTTCATGCTCTCCAATCCCCTGTCTACCAAAAACAAGTGAACGACAACGTGCGCGCGTTCTAGGGAAGAATTCCAAATTCCAAATGCAAAAGCAAAAAGAGAAAAGCAAATCAAGCAAGAACAACAAACAAACGAAAGTATGAGAAAATATATGATATTGTAATGTGTTTTTGGGGCAAAAGTGTTGAGCATTTGCCTCGCACTCGTTTTCCGTCTGTGCGTCTGTTTACTCTTCGTTTTTGCGCCTCACAACACAAACACTGCACACACCCACACCCACAAACACACACACACACACATACTCAATCCTAATTTGTATGTTACTTGTAATTGTAATTTATTTATTTCGATATAAACTTGCGTTGAGCCTACATTTAAGTACCTAGTTTGAGCCGTTTCCGTTCTGTATTAGTTTTGTTTTCCTCTTCTGTTTGTTTTCGTTTCGTTTCCGTTTCCGGTTTTGTGTGTATATGAAACGCCAAGTATTATATGCTCAAGAATACCAACTACATTGTGTGCATTTTTAACTTAATTTAGAGACTTGCTTGCTGTTACTTTTACTTTCGTTTAATATCAGATTAATTCAAGGACGAACGGCAGCCGCAAACTTACTCAGAATCAAACAAGCAATTCACATTTTTCGTTTCGTAAACGCAGAGTAAGGGTATACAACTATTTTAGCCTTAGTTCGGTAACTAGTTTTAGTTAAACTGCTAAATGTTAATCATAATTTAAGCCGAGATTCGTGCAACTTCGTGAAATAATTTAAGCGTAACTTTAGTTTATAAATGCAATGCAAATCAACGTCTTTGTACTTTATGTTTTACAAAATAAACTATGTAAGCTTTAAACGTAATCAAAAACCAGAAACACGATAAGTCTATCCTCTTAATTTTAATTTTAATTAAAGCCCAAAAAAATAAAAAAAAACAAGCGCTTGCTCAGTTGTAATTTTATTTTGTTTTCCTATAATTTTCTCTAAATTTTCAGTTACTTTTCTCATAAATAGCTTGTAAGAAATGGAACCCCAATACCTTAAAAAAAAAAGATAACACCTAAGCCAAGCTGATTTTTCGAAGCATATTTCTCCCCTTGGTGTCGTCTGTGCGTTATTGTTAGTTGGTAAGCAGGACAAAGGAGGCAGTAAGGATAATGTACAGTGTAGCATACGATGATAAGTCAGTCAGTCAGTCAGATATTAATGCGTGTTTCCCTTAAGCAAAGTAACTTAACTGGACCAGGATTTGATGATTCAAAAAGTAATTAAAATGTAAAAAGCACGAGACGGAAGTTACTAAGCGGTTGTTCACACACACACAGAATATACTCTTGAATCTTGTCTCAGTCTCAGTCTCTCTCTTTGAAAGCAGCACCCACTCTTAACACACTCACAGTCTGGAACATGAATGCAATTTGAATATATATCAAGGCGAAGATGAATAACAATAATGATTTAGCATAGCTAAATGTGTAGGAAGCGAGCATGAAATGTATTTTTTTACAACAAATTTGTGAAACGAACCTCCGGCAAACAAGCATAATTCGTAATTAAATGTTAAAGGATCGAAACGGATCGGATCGGAGGACGACAAGCAAGCGCACAGTGAGAAGAGAACTAAACCACAAGCAACATTTTCTACATTTTTGCACTAAAATAGAGCTAATCAACTCACACAAACAACATGTAACATACTGAATCTGAATCTGAATTCTTTTCGATTACATTTACATACATATATACGGCACTTACCGATTAATTAATTGTTGTACTTGAATCCCCGTCGAAATTCTAGATAATTGTGGTGTAATTGAAATGTGTGTTTTAGTTTATCTTAATGAATCTAATCTAACTAAATATAAATATATACTTACATATACCACATAATGTGACATGAAGTAAACAACAACAAACAAACGTGTTAATCTGTGTTTTAGCCAAGTAAGCGAACAGCTAATAGAGCCATTAGCCATTTAGCCGCAGGCCAACTTTTCCCTCTCCTCGCCGTCGGGGAAATATGGCCGCTTCGAGATCAACATTCGGCCGGGCGCAGGCTGCAAGCAAAAAATATGAATATATCCAGAAATCAATATGCAAATTGTATGTAACCAAAACAAAGCATGTAATCTGAATTTAACAATTTTCAAAGTGAATAAATAATAAAGCGAAAAGTAGCTGAATAAACTTAAAATACTCAAAGGAAACGAGTTCGTTTTGCATCAGTCAGCTTCTTGTCTGCTAGGGGGAGGTGTTTTCCAGCCCTGATGGTTTGGTTTTTACATGGAAAATTGGCTTTTACACAGGTAAGTATTGTAAATTGAGGTAGATGTCGCTGTAAACATGTAGAATGATGAGGGAAGTTCATGTAGAATTTGTACTTATTTTTTTTGTATTTAATATTTTTGAAAAAAATAACTACTTTAAATAATATTGTGTAAGATTTTATAAATGTAATTCAGCCAAAAAGATGCTCTATAATATGGCCTCAAAATTAGTCCACTTGTGTATATTTTTTAACTGCAAAAATAGACTTAAAATTCCATTTTACTTTGTTAATAAAAAGCATTTTCTGTTTTATTTGGATTTTAATTAATTTAAGACTATCAGTAAAAATGCTATTCAGTTTTGAGCAAAGCTGCTGTGCGCCAATTGATCTACTCTCTACATCTTCTACTAGTTCCCAGAGCCTCGCTTACTTTAGGCACCCCCCCGCTGTGCCTGTCCCTCGTCGGTGATCTCGGTTCCTGCTGCTGTGGCCGCCGCCTGATGCAGCTGTTTCAGCTCATTGTAGACTCGCAGGGCAAGCTGCATATTGGGCGCCTGCTGGCGTCCCGGAACCTGATGCTCAGGTGGTGGCTGGACGCACATCTTGACCAGCTTTTGCAGCACCTTCGAGAGACGGACGCCACTCAGCAGGCCTGGCTGGAAGGTGCCGCCGCCGAGGAGGACGTGCTCGCAGAATATCTGGAAGTTGTTGTTCTGCTGGATGTGCGTGCAGGAGTGCCTGGCCTCGTCGCACATGCCGCGGCAGGAGTGGAAGTGACAGTCCTGGCTGGTGCGGCACTTGACGCCCCGCGACAGTCTCTTGTCCAGCTGGCTCTCCACATACACATGCTCGGCACTCTGATACTTGAGCCGGCGCTCCGGCGTGGTGCCGAAGCGATTCACCTGCATCTTGCACATCTTCAGGGGTTCCGGCTTCATTTCATCCAGCCGGAAAATGTACTCCATGATGTTGAGGGCGTGCTTTAGGCGCTGCAAGCGATTGGAGGCTCTAAAGGGGGGTTTTTAATAATCTTGAAGATAATGTGGAGAAATTGTAATTACTTACAGATACTGCATAATACTGGGATTGGACTGGACAATCTGCAATCCCTCAGTGGCATAGTAGGGTCCACAAGAACCTAGGACAGCTGGGAAAATGGATTCTTCATCGAACAGTTTGCCCATCATATAGTTGTTGTCCTTGAAAAGCCGCCAGAAACTAACCATTTGCTGGGAGTTATCATCGGCGATTTCCTGGTTGACCAAAGCGCGGATCTTGAATGGGAATAAAGGGGTTTATAAATTTAAATAAATATTAATTAATTTATTCCTAATTCCTCCCATCTTACCATATTATCATCCAGCGTGACATTGTAGGCCAAAATGATATGCAGCTTGACGATCTCATGGAACTCTTCTAGTTTTGGATAGATGGACTCTCCCTTGCTGTTGGTCCAGCTCAGCTCGTCGTCATTATGCCGGGCCAGCTGGTATATAAAGAAGGATTAAATTACATGGTAGTCATGACAACCTTAAGCCGCAAAAACCCGACCTACCTTTACCGCATACATATCACCGTTCTTCTCGGCCGTGAAGAGTATAGTTTTCATATCGTTCAAAGGACACTGGAAGTTGTCGAAGGAAGATTGGGCTCCGCAGAGTTCCTCGCAAAGGGAGCCGCTATACTCATGTTTTTCGAATTTCTGGCACTAATTATTTAGGATTATAACTAGTAAAACTATTTTACTTGTTAAAGAAAGGAAAGACTTTACCATAAGATTGAGACTCCTGTGGGACATCAACTTGAAGCAGAACTTGAGGTTGAGGAAGGCGTAGCTGAAAATGCCCACAGCCAGCAGGACCGCAATGAGAACCGTTCGCTGCATACCGAACCGAATTTTCCGACGCAGGGCGGTCAGCATTTTAAATGTTTAAAGTTTTCATTTCGCCAATTTGCATTTCGCTAACACACCCCATCGCAGGTCCAAAAGTATATACACTTGAAGCTTAGAGGGAGAGAGCTGTCACTGGAGTTTGACACTTGGCCAGGACATGCGCAGAGCAGGGACTTCCGTTTAATCGATAACTATCGCTTAAATGAAACACACGCTTGTTTTATTTTGAAATTATTACTTAACGTATAATTCTTTATTTATACTCTCTGCTAAATTGAGCAATTTACTTTACTTAATTCATCAATTTCATTTATTTTTTGTATTTTTAATAAGTTGTCTTTTAATTTCATTCAAGTGTTTAGAGTTTCTTTCGTTCTTCTTCCGTTTGCTTTTGGTTTCTTTGCTTGTCGTTCTGATTTACTAAAAATTATTTAAATTCAGAATCATATACCTAGGTTCAAGTTTATTGTTGTATATTAATAATATAATTATTATTTCGCATTGCCAGCCATCCTTTTCAACTGGGATCGCCTCGAGAATTGTTGTGTGGCTGTGTCAAGTCTGTTTCTGTGTCTGTAAATGTATCTGTTTCTGGGTTTCTGGGTTCCTGGGGGCCTCTCAAACATTCACCTTTGCGTGTATTTATATACTTAAGATATCCGTTCTGTATGCACAATTTTAACTAGTTATGTACACAACTATATATGTGGCTATGACAAATGCTAGAACGCCGCTCAATCCGAGCCACAAAACTAAGGTACAAATACTTGTAGGTAAAAAAAACGTCGTACAAATAACCGCTAGGGGATAATGTGTAATTGTTAATTGTGTTAATTCTGCTATATATATTTATATATTTATATGTGTGTTGTCAAACGGCATCTCTCGCTAATTCTAACAGCTGGCTTTGCTTTTGCTTCGGGGTTTCTTGCAGTGTATGTGATTATCCTTTGTCGAGTTGTCAAATCTCCCCCTGCATTCCAAGTATCTGGGTAAGGGTATCTCTTCTGGTAAGTTTTGTGACCTTTCGCTACGTGAACTTTAAATGTTAAAAAGGTAAAGCCGCCTGGGCTTGGCTATTTCCCATAGTCTGTTTTCCTATTACTGGATAATCTCTCTGTCAGTGTCTCTGTGTGTGTGTGTGTGAGTGTTATTTACGGCTAATTGTTACGGATCTGATCTGTTATTTACAGTTAGAAGTAGTGCACACAACGTATGACCATCGGATCGAACTCACAACCAAAAGTCCTTTCCGTTTCCGTTTCAGCTTCAGCTTCAGCTTCCGGTGCCGTGTTCTTGTTTTCGCCTTTTCCTATTTGTTTTGTGTTTTTTGTATGTCTATACTTTTTGTGTTTTTTAACTTTACGCAATGTTAACATTCTGTCTTTTGATTTTGTTACAAAATCGCGCGGCCGCTTGGCATTTAACTCGTTTGTTTTGCTTTTTAATTTTCAGTTTTCAGTTGTTTTGTGTTTGTTTTTTGTTTCGTCATTCCATTGAACTCATTATTGTTTTTTTTTTTCGCTTAGTTCATTAAAATATAATGTAAAAAATCTGCAAATTGCATGCTCCTCGTTAATTAATGTGCCATTAAAAAATGTCTATGATTTCTCTATATGTATTCATTCTTATATTTACAGCAGTTTTCTTGTTTTTTCGATTTTGGTTTTTGCTTTTTCGTATGCGAACTTTATTTGTTTGTTGCGGAGGAGGGAGGAGGAGTCCGCTCCCCCACTTCGATCTATTTGTTGTTCATTTACTTAAAACCTTTGTTTTTGGCAGTGCATTTATATTTATTATTTTCGGTTCACTAATTCATAATGATTCGCCTCGGCTAAGGACTACAAATTAAGTTCCCATTTAGTTAGTTAGTCGTAAATTAGGTTATTAATTAATCAACAGCAGTTATGTACAAATTTCTCGTTTTGTTCTCACGCAAGGTACGTCTGATTCAACGGCTATTAAATTAAGTTGGAGTGCTTAGTTTACATTTAGGCTTTATCTATTTTATCGAATTTCCTTTTTCGAATTTCTAAACTTTCGAAAGCAACTGAGGCTGCAGAGATATACGACGACGACGACGACGACGACTAGAAAGTATAATTGGAAGACAGTTGTTGGGGGTTAACTTCACTTGAAACGAAACCGAGCAAATTGAAAGTGATTTCTCCATCGAAATTGAGCGAGAAGTTGAGGAAATTGCAGGGGGGTTGTGGCGGGGGGAAAAAACGGAAACGTATTTAATCCTTGAGCAAAACGGCTTATTGCTTTGTTACAAAATTCGCAAGCAGTCCCTGAAGAAACTCGTTCAATCATAAAAATATGCGCATATCAAATAAATGATAACAAAACTCTCTCACCCTTCCAGCGTAATCTAAACTCGTTTTGTTTTTAATTTTTAACTTTAAACTTCTTTTGTGTGTGTGTGCCAAACTACAGTTGCTGTTGTCGTTTGCCTTGCTTTTTCTTGTTAATTAATGGTTAATTATTTATTATTATTTAGTCGCAGTTGCGGTTGCTGAAACTCTAAATCTTGTGGCGCCGCTTCGATCTGATCCATCCTTATAGCTAGCTTTAACTGGTATGTTAGATTGGTTGTTTTTCCTTTTTCTTTAAATTTTTTTGTTAATTTTTTGTTTTTGTTTTTTTGGTTTAACTATCATCTAGGCTTGAGTAGGTGTGTGTGTGTGTGCTTTATTATTTCCATTTGCCTTGGCTCTTAACTATGTATATGGGTTTAGTCAATTTAAATATGCAAATTCAAAACCTTCGCTTAATGTATAAGTTGAATATACAAATGTTCTCCCCTCGCACCTATCTCTTGTGTTTATTATGTATACGCACTGTTAGCTTAAGTAATTCTTTTCATTATTTAAAATAGTCGTTGTTCTGCTTCCTCTTGTGTCTTGTAGCTGTAGATGTGATTCGTATGGGTGAGATTTTCTGTGCTTTGGGGTTGAGTGGGTTTGTTTTGGTATGGAAAATAGATTAAAGATGTGGAAATTAAGCTTTGGAAAATTTTTAAAAATATTTACTTTAAAAAATAAAATATTTTACTTACATAAAAACAAAGAAAATCTGGTTTTAATGTGAAGCTTTACTATTACCTTTAAAAATAAAGAATTTAAAATAGTTGTTTTTTAATTAAAACTCCAATTTCTTAAATTTCTTAATTTTAAAACCTATATTTTTGTCAAATAAAAATTTATAAAAATTTTCCAAAGCTTACTTTCAATATCCTTTACCATTTTCCACCCCTAAAAAACCCACCCTTCCCACTGTGCTCGAGTGTTCTTAGTTGGTGTCCTTATGTGTGATCCTCGCTTTCAACAGAGCTTTGGCTTAGCACAAAATTAACCTTAATTTCCATCCTTCTTTTTTGGCAGTGTACAAATTGTAATTAAATGTATTTATGGTTCTCAAGCGGCTGCTATTGCTTTTCCAGTCGCCACACAACTAGTCCTCGTCCAGGCTCTGCGATCGCCGCTTCGAGACCACCAGATACTTGCGGCCAAAGTAGGGTGAATCTGTGGGGATGAGGACGTAGGGGAGGATGTAGGCTCACCCATCGCTCACTTCTTGCGCAGAAAGTCGGTGTACTTGCGTGCTCGCTTGCGCACCCGCTTGAGGGCCGAGCCCAGCCGGAACTGCTCCTCGGTGAGGGCCAGGTCATGGTAGGCGGTGTGCTGGTGGTTGTGCTGGTGGTGCGAGTGGGCATGGTGCGCATGGTGGCCATGGGCGTGGCTGTGGTGCGGGTGCGATTGCGATTGCGAGTGCGGCGAGGAGGCAGCGTGATGGTAATGATGCATCTGCACAAAGTCATCGCCGGCGGGATTCACGGAACCCGACAGCGGTGATCCCGGCGACAAGGGCTGCGCCAGCAAATTATGCTCGGAGGCGGCGTCAAAGGACTCAAAGTGATGCAGCTGCTGGTGGTGTGTCAACGGCTGCGGCGAGGGCAGCGACGAGGAGTGCTCGCTGGTCGTCGAGGCCCCACCACCCACTCCCAAATCCAAGCCGGCGAACTCCTTGGGCAGCTCGTCTATGCCTAGCGGCTTGTCAAAGTGCGAGTTCCCGGACATGTTGGTGTAATCGTAGCTGGGATAGGTGTAGGGCAAGTAGCCAGCATGGTGACCCTCGCAGCCCACTTCAGAGCTGCCTGCTCCTCCTCCTCCACCGCCACTCCGGTTGTTGATGAACTTCACCTCGTTGGCATTCCTCTCCAGGCTGCTGCTAAACACTATGTTGATGTTGTTGGAGCTCGTCGACAGATTGATGTTCGTGGGCGAGAGCTGCTCCGTGGAGCTCTGGTTGAGATTGGTCTCCTTGGAGCTGGCCCTATGATAGCTCTGGAAGCACTCGGCGGCGTCACTGGAGGCGGTGTTGGTGGTGTTCGTGTTGTTATTCACCACATTCTGCTGGCCCTGCTGGAAGTTGTTCTTGTACTGAAACTCCAGGGCATTGCTCGGCTGAAAGGGATAGTTCTTGGAGTTGTTCAGGATATCGCTGGCCGTGGCATCGCCCTTGGACAGGTACTGGTGGATGTCCTCGCTGGTGATCTGCAGATCCTGATCCAGGTAGCTGTTGCACTGGATGTAGTTGTAGTTGTTGCTGCAGCAATTGTTGTAGGCCTCGCCGGCATCCTGGTGGAACATCACCGTGGTGGTGGCCTCCTCCTCGAACTCACAATGGTAGTTACCGCTGCCTTTGCTCCCGCGACTGCCCTTGCTGCCGCGACGCTTTCGAGCAGCTGCCGCCGAGGTGCTGGGTCCTTCATCGTAAACAGATGTGGAGCTCTTCCAGCAGGTTTCACTGGTGCTAGTGATCTTCCTGCAGGGCTTCTTCTCCGGCTCTGGTTCTGGGACCTGCCAGGCATCCAGCTTGTCCTCATCTTCCCTCTCTGCAGTTCCTCCTCCGCCGGCGCTTCCCAGGGTTCCTTCTAGTTCAGTGGGTGACCTGCCATCGGCCAGGAAACTCCAGCGGATGGGTGACGGCGAGCAGGCATACTCCGGCAGTTCAGTGCTGCTCAAGGCTCCCTTGGAGCTCTGCCGCTCCAGCGTGGATCCCTGTTCTGGTGCCATGTTCTTGGCCCGATCAAAAATCGAGGTCAGAGAACCCAACTGGCTGTTGGGGCGACTGGCATTGAGGCCCCTCAGCGAAATGGAGGTGTAACTGGGCTGGCGGTGCTCCGGCAGCAAACTCCGCTGACTCCTGTGATGCTTGCGCACCAAGGCGGAGGCGGACTTTATCGAGTTGTTGCGACTCAGCGAGGACCTCGACCCATACAGACTCGTGGAGTCCGTCTGGTAGCAGTAGTCCGAGGAGGTGCAGCAGCTGCTGGGTCGCCGCGAAGAGGAGCCGTAGAGATCCTCGGCGAAGCACTGGGCGAGTTCGGTGCGGGAGGAGCTATTGGTGGCCGTGTTGCAGCAGGTGCGACGCACTAGGATCTCCTGCACCTCGCGATCCGTGCAGGCGGGATCCTGGCAGGCGTGCGAGGACAACTCCGTGACAGAGCGATGCCGGCGACTGGTGCACATGGAGGAGGGACGCACCGCCGAATGACTGGCTCCCTGGCCATGGGCACCCGGCAGACTGCCGCTGCCCTGGCGACGCCGCCGATGGCGACTGTGATGGGAGTGCTGGTGGGGATTCGAGTGCGTTGGCGGTGGCTGATGGTGGGTGGTGGCGGCATGCGGCGACGTGTGGCGACTGTGGTGCGGACTGTGGCTGTGGCTGTGCTTGCGTTGCTGGCAGTGGTGCAACGACGACGCCGGCGGCTGTGGCGTCATCTGTGATGGCGGCTGCAATGGCTGTGCTGGCGAGGGATTGGCTTGATCACATACGACTTCCTTCTCATAGCTACAGTGTACGTATTCGTGCGTGGGATACTGGATACGGGACTGGTGGTGCACCTGCTGCTGCTGCTGCTGCTGCTGGAGGAGTTGCTGCTGCTGCTGCTGCTGCTGTTGCTGATGGTGGCCCAGCTGCTGGTGCTCCTCAGCGCGACTCGTGGAACGAACACTGGCAGAGTCAGGAGGCGAGGCGCTCCTCAGTCAAGGCCCGCTGCTCGGGCAGACAGGTGGAGGCTGACGAGGGTGATGGGGCGCAGAGGCAGCGCTCCGGCCCTGGTGTGTACTTCGGCCGCCGTCTAAAAATCGCTCGGATGCAGCTGCAGTGGGTCAACGTTGTTGTTGTTGTTGTTGGTGGCATTGGGCGGAGGTGGCAATAAAAGCACAATACAAAAAATATACCAAAGTCGAGAACACAAAAGAGAAGCAATTAATATGGCTTGCCAAATTGCTGGGGTTCCTCTGGATCGTTAGTATTTAATTTTAAATATTTTTTTGTTTTCGATTTTTTATCTTTTTTTTTGTACTGGTTTTTGGGCGTTTCACTACTACGACTAATTAAAATGGTGCATGCAAAAAAGTCCATGCCAATAATACGCATGCAATAATTATGTTGGCGGCCATAAAAACATCCAACTTTCCATGCACAGTCTGTGAAAAACCATCAAAACACGGCCTCCAAAGGGCGTTGATGAACTCGAAAAAGGGCTGCTGCTTGATTGATGGTCTGATTGATTGATTAATTAATTTACTGAAATGATTTTCATTGTTGAAATATTTATCTTTTTTGATTTTGAAAGAATTTTAATGACCGATTTCAGAGATACAGTTGCAATGAAAATAAGAAGATTAAAAATATGTTTAAGAATTTATTAAAAATATATATATTTTTTCTAAAAGTATTATTTATAGTTTGTTTAATTTATATTCCGATTTCAAAGGCTTGTAGATTTTAATTTAATTTTAAAAGTCTTTAATCAGTAATTAAGTCTTACTTTTTTATCACCGCAAATGTATCTAATTTAAATTCGCTTCAACTTTCTATTTCAAAGAGAACATTTCTAGTTAAACATTTTGAATTGGCATGAAAATGAACGATTGTGTTTGTGGTAATTAGTTGGCTTTTAAAAGTAATAGGATTCATAACGATTTCAGATGAAAATGTCATGGGATTTGAGTGATTCGAGTTTAATTTGTGTCTCGTTTTAGACGCATGATTGGCACTTTTTTTTCTGATCTTTTCAGCGAGTGAGTGTGAGTTGGGTGTACATTTTTTTGTAAAATATTTTGTGTGTTATTCAGAGTTGTTATTGGTGCGACTTTTCTTTACTTAGCCAATCGGTTTCGCTTGATACTTTTATAGATAGTTGGTCCCAAGTTCAGCAGTTTCCCCTTCACTTGCGTACTATAAAGGAACGAAAGGAAAAGAGGATAAGCTACGCTTTCATCGTCCGATGATCCGAACTGTCAGTGGTTCGTTTTAATTTAAAAAATCAGCTTGAGCCTAGGATATATAGTATATATGCTATAGTTTCGACTTTTGGGTGCATTTTGTTGGGGTGCATTTTGTCCGCGCAGCTCGCTCTCTATTGGCATTTTCATGTAAATGCTTTTCGTGATGGGCTGAGTGGCTTTTTCAGTGGCTGCGTGGTGGCTCAGTGGCTGACTAGCTGGCTAGCTGGCTGTCTTACTAGCTTACTAGCTGGGTGGTGGTGGCTTATTAGTTAGCAGTGCTCTGGGTCAACCTACATGACATCCTTCCGTGCGCCGAATGTCGGCGGAAATTGTAGTCGTCGACCTCATCGTAGTGGCACTTTCTCGCCGGCTGCGGCGTTTGCAGATTGGTGCCGTAGTTCGTGTAGCACTGAGCGGACCCGGCCACGGAGCCAAGGACTCCGCCACCTGGACCATAGCTGCTCGATCCGGGACCCAGGAGATTGGTGCTATCGCTCAGCGGATAGGGACCCATGCCTTCAACCGTCAGGGAAAACGAGGTCGTACCAAACACTTGATTATTACAAAGGTAGCGCACAGTAGAGGAGATTTCTCGGTTTTCATTTGATTTGATTTCGATTTCATGCAAGTTCAGATAGTCGCCAATATTTGTTGTCGCAAGATAATTGTTTCATAGTTTTGCAGTTTTTGGTTACATACAATAGTTGAGTGTCGATTGTGTTTGATATTTTTTTGGGGTCCAGTTGATGGTTTGAGTTTGATTGAGAGAGGTTTCCAATGTTTAAAATTGTTTGATTTAAAACACAATTCATAAATCCGAATGGAAGTAAACAATACAAGATAGTTAATTTATTCAGAGTTAAGCGAGTTTCGCCTTAAATTTTTAGATTACAGATTATAGAGTAGAGAAGAGTACAGATTACAGATTACAGATTGAATTTCTACCATAACAAGCAGCTAGATAAGAGGGAACGGAACAAGAGTCACAGGATCGAGGCATTCCAAAACAATAAATACGAAATTCTAGGCAAACTATAATTGTTACAAATTTATACACACATATATTTTTATATTAATGAGTGGAGATGAGTTGGGGTTGGGTAAGGGATAGTAGAGTGTCTTGTATAATTAATTTAAATAAAATAAAAACGTGTCTAATTGCTCGTTAAAGTGGAGAATAATATCTAGTCAAATGTTCCTATAATTATTTTAAATAGCTAAAAGCTTTTTATTCATTAAAAAACACACTTTTTGTCACCCCAAAAATTAGTTTTTACCTCCCTACAGATTTCATTAACAATTACAAGGCTACTTTTGGGATAATTCCGGAATCTAGTTGGTGTTGTGTCAAAAAATTAATTATGCCACACGTTGAACACGTGTTGTTTGACAAGGAATTCACATAGATACAATATCCCTACTGATTGGGCGAGTGCAAAGTATATGTATATTTAAAATTAGAACTCTTCCCAGTGTGTTTACCTGACTTGTGTTTGCTCTGCCACATGTGTATATGGATATGCAAATATTTAGAATGTGTCGTTCGAGCAATTTAAACGACAAATAACGAGGAAATTAAAAACTGGAAAGTGTTAAAGTGGAAACTGAAACGCAATCCTGGTGTAATTGAGGTTTTCGACTTAAAATTCAAGTGGACGAGGTGGATGATAAGGATGAGTAGTAGTAGTTGTTGTGGGTGGGTATGGTGGGGGTGGGGGATCCAGGTGTTCTAGGTGGAACGTAGGCGTGTTTTTTTGGATTCTTACGTGAGTCATGTTGGGTCTTCTCCTCAGATACCATCAAGGCGGCATGCTCGATGCCAGAATTCATACTTTGTGGCTCCAAGCTATTTGTGCAGTTTAGCATACTCCTGAAATTCGCACACTCTACGATTATGTTTTAAGTGTAAACGTATTTGGTAAATTTAATTTCTTTGCAACTAATGAGAGCAATTTCGAGAGTTTGTTTTCTTTATCGGGTTTTCTGTATAAATATATATAGTATTTCTTTTTTTTTTTTGGGAGTTGAAGACAGAGAAGGGGACTTTACTGTGGCTGCTGTATATTTAGATCAAGTTTCAAGATTAGTTTCAAGTGTAAGTCAGAGGCTGCTTGGAAGTTATTAGGCGCGGCTTAAAAATTATACAAAAATTAAAATCAAACGTAAATTAGAAATGGTAATAAAGTATAACATTTATTCAAAATCAAATATATATATAACGTGAAATAAAACTAGTTCTAAGGATTAATGGCCATGAAGAATGGCTCCCACATTTCTCTCATCCCAGAATCTTCCAGGAATTGCTATGAGTGAAGGCTGTGATTTTTCCTACATTTATAAATTATATATTTTTTTTTTAATGGAAGAGCAGGACGGGGGTGAGAAGAGGGAGGTGTCACTGGAGCCTCACTGGGCTTTCGGGTGGGTGGAGGCGGAGGAGCTGCCCTTGTCCTCGCCCTGCGATAATTCAATGTCCGCCGTGTTGCAACTGGTGTCGTTAACACTCTCCTCGCTAAATGGACAAAAATCGGGCAACAAAATCAGTGTGTGTGTGTGAGGAGTGTGGTGTGTGTGTGTGTGTGTAGGATATATATGGCTTTATGGGTGAACCACTTTAAAACTGACCAATTCATTATATTCGGTGATGAACAATGAGCGTTGGAGGAGGAGCAGGGCAATGGCGCAATGATAGCGATTCCGATAGGGATCGGATGACACATGAAACTGAATGGAGCGAGGGGGCACAGAGATGAGTGGCGACTCTTAATTATAGTAGTAAGTAAGGTAAGTATAACGGTATAACTATGCATAGAGAGACAGAGAGTTGGAGAGTAGAGAGTATTAAAATTGATATTAAATAGTTGGGTATTTATATAGTAGTTCGCTAGTCTTATTTAGATCGCTTCAACGGCAGCCAGTTGTTAACGGGTTGTAGTTGTGGTAACAGAGTAACGAGTTGTAACAAAGTACAGGCAGAGTTAAGCAAACATGCCGACAAAATTCATAGAAACTTTGAGCGCAGAAGAATGCGAATTCAATTAATTTCATTTGATTTATTTAACTTTTTTTTGTTTTGTTTTTTTTTGGTTAAAAATTGTACATATAAAGTGGCTAAATAAGGTACAGCAATACGAGCTACGTTTAAAAGGTGGTAAACTTTGAAGAGCGAAACGCATCGAATTGATTTTTGGTTTGGTTTGGATTTCGGGCGGGGGGACATTTTAAATTATTTTTCGGAATTTAAGATCCAGGACTCGGGCTTTATTGTGTTTCGACGGCGACGTCATGCAACTTACCCGTACAGTCTACTATCTCGAAAAGTCCTTCGGGGCATTACATGGAACGTAGTTCAAGTCAGAGGGTTATTGTTTTCGAACTTATGGTGCATTAAACCAACAAAAGAAATACGAAATTTTCAACTCAGGAAACTCAAAATGTTTGAACCCTGAACTTGGTTTATTTAAACTGGGTTCAGTGGCTCAAGAGGGTTATGCTAACCGCATAATAAACTTCCAAGTAATTGGTAAATCAGGGTTTCGGTTTCTTTGTTCGCGTTTCTTGTATATATTGTTTTTTGTTATTTAAGAGGATCGAGTTATGAGTTGAACAACTATTCGACATATTGCCATGATTTGTGTGCAGAATTTGAGATTTTGGGGAGATGAGACAATGAGAGAAGCACACATACCTGCCGTTGTTGTGCCGGAAGAGGGCCAGGATCTCCTCGAAGGTCTTGTTCTTGGTCTCGGGCACCTTCTTGTAGGTGAATATCCAGAAGATGGCCAGGAACACGCTGAACGGCAAGAACGTGTAGTTCTCAAGGGCAGTCTGAAGGAGAAATTTAATAAAATTAAATTTAAAATATTTTAAAAAATTAATAAATTAATGTAAACCCACCTTCATGCTGGGGAAACCGATGCCAACCACAAAGTTGGCCATCCAATTGACCAGCACCGCTATGGCCATGGCACTAGGCCGGGGTCCCTGGGAGAATAGCTCGGCGGTGATCATCCAGGGAATGCTGCCGGGACCCACCGCAAAGAAGACGACGAAGCCAAGGGTGGCCACCACCGAGAGGTAGGACATCCAGTCGATCATTTCCTGCACATAACCAAAGAACTCCTATACAAAATGCATAGTACTCGCATTCTCGATGTAGGCTTTTTCCTCTACTCGCGTCTACCGACGAACTCCTTCTCCTCTCGCGGAGGAATTCAAATCATAAACAATACAGAAAGGATAAAGGATACAACCACCCCCCTGAAATAAACCTGATCGATCTGATCTTTTATGCATGAGTTGGTTAGCTAGCATATTGAAATTAGTAAATTGAGTAGACTGTGGCCGGTCTCGGGTTCTTGGTTCTCTAAGAATTGACCTTGGGCCGGACTGCCGCTCGAGTCTTTTCCTGGCTCAGAGAAATGCTTAGGAATGCTTAGTTGTGGTTAAAGCTATATCTTACACAATTACCGAAACGAAAGGAAACGAAAGGATATATATAAGGCTGCTGCGGGTCACATTGAGAGTGTGTTTCGTGTTGTGAGTTCAGCGCGGTGCTCTGCTCTATTTGTTCTGCTCCGAATTTGGTTTTTTATATTTATTTTTTTGGTGGAACTGGTGCCCGGAAAAACTTTTGCAGAGTTGTGTGTTGGTTTTACATTTATATTTCGTTTTGTTTGTTTTAAAAACTTTTGCTTGCCTTTGAAACTGTGTTGTGGTTTTGCTTCTAGTCGCGTGGCCTGATCAAGCGAAAATAATAAGCAATATAAATCATAAACAGAACGAATTCGTCAACTGATTTCGAGTGAGAGAGTGTTTTGTGGGGCGGAAAGCCTGCCAAGTCGAGAATAGCTCTAATTAAGGGGGCGGGACGGTTGCACCTGAAGGCTAACCCTGACCCAGACAGTGGTCTTTCAGGGTATTTTTCATACCCAAAGAAAGTGCAATATCTGAGTTTATATTTGGATTTCAGGCAGCTCTTTCAGGTGCAACAACTTAGCCTAGGCAACTGAAAATTTAAACTCAACAAAAGACTCTTCTAAAGGCAAGCAACGTGCAAAAAGTGTTTTAAAAAAATTCTTTAAAAATAAAAATATTCAAATATTTAAAACTATTTCCAAAGCATTCCAAAGCTAATCATGCATGAGGGGCTCAGGCGGCGTAAACATATTTTAAAGTCGGAGATAATTAATAACTAAAGCGACCAGCAAGTGTTGGCCTATAAATTAAACACACACACTACACACACATCTATGACTAGGACTTAAATGCAATGCATCAACCCAAAAACAGAGGCGGAGGGAAAAAAAGGTACATTTAATGGCTGAGGGAGAGTCATAAATTCAACTTGTTATAAATTCAAATATATCTCACATCAATAATTTATAGAAATACGCGCGGGACAACTGTCATGCTCGTGTCTGTCTGTATTTGTGTTGAGTGTGTGTCTGTTTTGAGTGTTTTTGTTGTTGTTGTTGCTGTGTTTTTTTTTCTGGTTCTCTTTGGGGGCTCGGCGGGGTTAAACACAACTTCATGCATAAAATATTTATATCAATATTCAAATATTTATAAAGACACGCGGGATATGGGATAAGGTCTAGGCATCGCTACAAGTTTACACAGAGAGAGAGAGGGGTTCATATGCAAAATGCAAATGCGATGGGCCCGCTAAGTGGACCCACCAACTAAATGGACGGGGGATTAACAAACGCAAACCCAAACTGGCAGGCACTTTGGCATTCTGGCTTTGCGGCAGCAGGATGCGAGTGTCCTGGAAAGCCCTCTACTTGCCTTGATCAGGAACGAAATGGTGATGAAGATGGAGAAGATGAACATTCCGCCCAAGCCGTACAAATGCAGGGTACGGCGACCAGTGCGATCCATCAGGGGAATGGACACCAGGGTCATAACAACCTATTAGAAACATTTTTTAAATATTTAATAAATAAAATCCTTAAGGAGTTCCTAGAAGACAATCTTACCATTATGGCGCCTATGCCTATCGTGGCAAACTTGGCGCTCTCCTCAGTCAATCCCGAGCTCATAAAGAGCGACGTGGAGTAGTAGAAGACGGCATTGATGCCACTGAACTGCTGGCTGAGCTGCATCACAATGCCAATGATCAGCGGAGGACGCAGGGTGGGCGAGCAGATTAGCTCCATGGTCGATATGTGGCTCTCGGCCTGCTGGGCACGCTCCTCGGCACGCATCTCCTCGATGTCCTCCTCCACGGAGCCGGAGGCTCGCAGTCGTCGCAGAGCTACACAATTAAATATAATAAATATTAATATTTAAATGAAATAATTAAATTATTTGAAAAAACAAATGAATGGATTTATTCTTTGCGATTAAAAAATAATTATCTATGTTTTAAGGCTAATTTGATAGAAAATAAATCATCATAAGCTATATTATATATTTTTTATATTATTTACAATATTAATTTTATATA
>JAEIIL010013769.1:0-12886 GCA_018905715.1 Drosophila lini | reverse complement strand
TTTACTGTTATTCAACCAAAAGAAATTGTTCATTTAACCCACCAGAATTTTTTCTGTGTGAAAAGGCTGGCATATTACAGCGTTGTTTAAGCCACATTTAAATATATTTATAATAATAAATTTAAAAAGAAATTCAATCTATTTTTTACTTGAAAAGTAAATATTAAAGTTTATTAGATTCCCGTTGAGCAAATTTATCTCAGAAATCGATAAAAAAAAAGTTTATGAAACGATTTTTTATTTAAACAACATGTTTAGAAGGTATAAGCTGGCTTTTAACGTAATGCACATTTGATGTTTCATCAATTTGTATTTAAAGGGAAATTTGACAGCAAGGCCGCAATGACACGACACCGGAAATTAGAGCCTCCCCTTTAAAGCCATATTTGAACGTACTTTAGCCTCTTTTTGACACCTTTTTTCCACCCAGTATATAAATTGCAAATTGAAATTGATTTTGTGCAAATTAATTTCATGTAAGCACCATTAAATTGTCGCACCGAGGAGCTCTCTCTGTTTATGCAGACAAGTCCTAACAACATCTCCCGTTGCCATCCAATTTAAGCACCTTCCCAGTTGGGCTGCTTGTATTTGCACTTCATTTTCATATTTAAGTTCGTTTATTATGCGAATGTAATTAATTATAAAGTTTAGCGAGCATAAATTTAATATTGCCATCGCGTTGAGTGAGAATTCCCTGTGGACGATGGGCCAGTAGGGGGTTAATCACGAAGCCATTGGCTTTTGGGGGTCGGGTGGACACATTTGATGGCTCGATGTCTGCCGGCCGATTATCCGATGTTTGTCACTTGCGTAAATCAAGCGACTGTCAAGCGCATCCAGATCAAATTGTTTCAATCGAGCGATAAATCAATCGCCTGAACCCCCGGCACACTCGGTAATTGTCAGATTTATAGGCTACACTGCGAGAAGGGAAAGGGACGTTTTGGTTATTAGTTAACAAATTTGATGGGACAAACCTCTGACGCTCTCCCTGGTGAATCATAAATACGTAATTTCCGCTGACATTAGCCGTTTCCCCGGCTAGTTTCACACTGAACACCAGCAGCTGTAGCAGCCACAAATCTTAAATGCAAAGAAACATTTTAAACCGAGCGTGGCATACTTTTCGGATCCAAAGTCCCAGCGAGCACCCGCCGGAACCTTGCCCCCAAATCAAAATCAAAATCCAAAAGCCAAGCAAAAGGCAAATCAGCTGAACCCAACCCGGCTTAGACCCGGCAGTTGGCAGTTCGCATCGCGTAAATTATGCAACATGCTTTTAAGGCGAAAGGCAACGCAGGGAAATTACTGCACAGAACGAGCAGCCAAAAAAAATCAGCAGATTTTCACAGAGAAGAAGAAGCCAAACTCAATCGCGCTTGGATTGCGAAACAAGTAAAAAATAAAAAATGCTGAGCAAAAACAGCACAAACAAGAGGAAAAGTGAGACCAGCAAAGGGAGCAGCGAAAAATTGACAACAGTTGCGGGAGCAACCAAAAAGGGATTCGAATGAGTCGATACCCTAGCTTCGGGATTGATAATAAAGCAAAATATATTATTTTATAATAAAAGTTTTTTAAGAAATTATACTGCAATTCATTGGGCTTAAAGCATATGAATATCAGAACTATCTATCTTTGGATACCCTATCGAACACATTATTTGCAGAGGAACCCCTTTTGGGTCCCTTGATTCGTAGGCACGCTTTTTTTTTGGGACTTTTCCTACTGTCTCTTTTATTTTCTTTATTTTTTCCGTATCCTTTATATACATATATCTTTGCCTCAACACATTTTCGGGGGCGTTCAGTCGAGGGAGTGAGTGTGTGCGGTGGACTGTCAATTTTAATGGCTGGCCATGAAATTGAAATGCAAGCAATGAAAAATTCAAGCATTTCAACATGATGGACACTATGGCTCCGACAATTTATAGCTCGGCCATTTGTAACAACGCCGTGCAAGTTACAAGAACAACAATAATAATAATAATAACAACAGCAACAAAATGGTCGAATAGCGAAGGCCATGCCTTTATGTGCTTTTCGTATCGTTTCGGTTTTTGTAATTAAAATGCCATTAAATTACCTTTCCCCAGTTGGAATTTCCCTGTTGCCTGCTGCCGCCTGTCCCCCAATTAATTATTAAAAAATTGAAGGCTTTTCTATGCCCCCTAATGCCGGTTCGAAAATTGATTAAGTGATTGCCTTTCAAATGTCTTTGGTCTGCCCTTTTGTTTCTATTCTATTTCTGTAAATACTTGTTATTTACAAAGAATAAATAATGATAAAGTAATTTTCCATTTCCATTTTCGAGCAAGTGTATTATAATTTTCTTTATTTATATTTCTGTAAGCTATTGTTATTTTTTCTACTATAAAGTAATTCCCAATCAATGTCGGACAGGTGAATTATTATTTCATAAATTTAATTTTGCATTATTTGTACAGGCCTCAAAGCCGGAATAATTTGTTAAAGGCAACTAAACGGACTTTATGCAAATGCAATCGGTCGCACCAGTGGGGAAATCAAATGAAACTAGATATTTAGAATGCCATTGCATAATGGCGATGATGAGGCGTGCTTGAATCGTCGGGTCTGCGGGAATCGAGTGTATCCTGATGCCATGTCGTATGCGTGATATGTTGCGCATACGCCGCCGTGACCTGTCAAAGGAAATCGGCCGCCTCCCTTGGCAGTTGGCAGGCTTTTGTGCCGACTTAACTCAATTTGGCCTTTGATAAGCCGCTACACGAAATGCGTTGTTATTGTTCCATCAAGCAAATTCGTTTCCAAAATCAGCATATACTCGCAAATAAATCGGCAAGCCAAATAGAAGGTAAATTAAATTTATCTACGTCAATGGCTTGGCTCAATTGCCGTTGATAAACCCGGCAAATAGCATTCATGGCAGGCTATTTTAAGGCCATTAAAGGCAGGCCAAAGTGAATCCCTTCCTTCACTCCTTTCTTCACTCGTTCCGCCAATCCCCCGGATCCGGATCCGGATCGTTAAAGAAAAAAAGGCAGGAAGGCGAACGACATTTGCAGATAAGGTTTCACTTTTTCGTTTCGTTTTTTTTCGGCCAGTCAAAAAATGTATTTTTTCCCTCATCTCTTTTTGGCCGCTCCTTCGGTTGTTCCTCATGGCGATTTAATAAAAGTTGCGGTTGCAATAAAACGAAGGAACGGATGACATAACAAGTCCAAGGGAGACCCGGGCCGGGCCTGGGAGATGCGAAATCTGTTGCTACGGCCGTGTGCGGTCTTATCAACACACTCCACATGCCATGTCTAGGCTGGCCTTTTCGCCAATGGAATTATTACGTTTTTATGAGTCCTGACACACACACACACACGTCACAAGGAGAATCCAGCTCCTGTCCTTGACGCGTGCCATAAGACAATGGCATATTTCACAACATTGTCAGTGGCTCCACTTCCAGTTTTAGTTGGACTCCGCCGAGTCCCTGCTCCTGCCGAATGGAAATATGGCCAAATAAATCATTTTATTGCAATACAATTTCAGCTCTCTGTCTTTTTCCCCTCACACCATCACCGGATGTTTATCACGCTTGGGACACTGAAGGAAAAAGCGTTACATTCTAAGGGAAATCGTATATTATTAAAATGCATTTTCTTGTTTATAAAAAATCTTTGAGTTTTCAGTTCGATTTTTTAGAAATCTTTGATCTCTAGTATAAGTATTCCGGGATTCTCCAGAAATTACTGGGGTTTTTAAAACCCTTAATATTAAAGTTGGTTTCCTTTTCAATTCCATGCATCAGAGATTGAAATACAATTCCCCAATTATTTCTCCCCGTGCAGTTAGAGTCAAACTCCCTCTTCCATATTGCTAAAGCATTTTATGCGGCCATTGGGAGGCCAAACATACACAAACACACCCGTAACACGTTACTTCAATATTAATAAGACCGTGTGGAGGCTGTCAATATGACATGGCGCCAAACTGCTGCCACCGGAAGTTGTCCAACGGGAAGCGGAAGAGTCGTCGCCCCAGCTCCTACCAGAACCTTCGGGTCCCCCGGATCGTATAACATCGAGGTGGGGAGCATTGCTCATTTTTTATTATCGCCCAATCCAATCTCGGTGTGCTGTGGTGCTCCTTGGGTTGGCCGGGATGTGCAATTGGTTCTCGAGCTGCCGCCACCGGAAGCAACAAGGCAACACTTCGGGAATGAAAGATTGACGGGCTTGGGGTCAGTGGGTGGATTGGTGGGTTGGTTATTGGCCACTTGGGGGGATTGGCCTAAGCCTGATTTGTGGACAGCAATTAATACTTTTACGGCTCCAGCGACGGACGGATTTAATTTAATTATTAATTAGCAAGGCCGGGGCCACGTGACGCGACTGGGCGGCCGGGCGACCGGGCTTATTATGGCCATTAAGCCGAAAGCAAATTCAATTTAATTGCGCCAAGCTCAAGGAGCGCTTGTTTAATTTGGCCCTCTATTATTTGCGTTTGAATGGCAAACAGAGCCAGAGAGGGAAAGGACCAAGATCAAAGTCAATTCGCTGCTCCTGACCTGTCCTCACCTTCTCTGCGCCGAAGTTTCCCCAGTTTCCCAAGGAGAGTTGCCGCAAAACTTTGTCCTTTTCCTGCCGGTGTCGCACCTTGAGCGTGTTTCAACTCTTTCGCCTGCACTTTGCCTCTTTCCTGCTAGGTTGCTCAAATATTCATAATTGAAGTTTATTGTTTACCCTCGAATGTGTGCCGCCACGCCCACATGGCCCTACGCCTCCTCTTCGGGGGCCATTGGTGCCACTTTGATTGTTTTGTGGCCCGGAGACCGTCGATAAGTTGGCCTGCAGAAAGTTCACGAAACTTTTCAGTTTTTCCCCTTTTGTTTCGCCTTTTTCTCCATCAAGCACTGTGAAAACTTTGATTGGCGAACAAAATGGCACAAGTGATTGGACATGTGCTTCATTTATTATACCGTATGCCTGACCTAGTGCGCTCTTGTTTAGTTTAAAAGTTATCAGCCGTCTACAATTAACTCAGGGGGATACACACAAGGGAAGCTCTGAGAGCCTTAACAATTAGTTTGTAGAGATATTTCCCATCTTGAAAGGATGTTATCTTGCCTTTGGATAACCTTTAGCAAGTGGACTTGCAATTATTGTTCAATGGCAACCACACAACAACCCCATCATCAGCAAAAACAGTTCATGTCAGTTTTTCTTCCATGGCAAAAGGTCACGCGTTTCCCATTTCCTTTTCCCGAGTGTTCTTGACCGATTTTTGATAAATTGCTTTTGCCTTTGAGCAGCGAAACGGAATGGACTGGGTCGTGGGCGTCTCAAGAACCCATCCCAACGTTTACGGCTCCCACTTGAACGAGCTATTAAATATAATTGCGAGCAATTTGTACGATCTACTTAGGATATCATTTTTAATGCGACAATCCCCTCCTCATTGCATTGCTAATTGCTTGGCGGCGCAGGTAAACATGAAAGGAGCAATAAGCACGAAACAATGAACTTTTTGCAATTCAAATTACCATTTTGAGTGAATCAAATAGGGGCGAAACGGAGTGCGGCGACAAAAAGTGCTGACTGGTGTAGACCGGAGCGGGTAAATTGTTTTTGATGCCACCGCTGGCGCTGCAGATGGTCAACAGAGCTCATCGCAGGCCAAATACCGGCAGGGAAAACATTGGGCTGGGAATACAAGCTACCTACGATTCCAACCAGATTTGCATAACACGTTCCACATTGCGGTCCCGACAACAAAAAAAAATAAAAAGCCGAGTCCGAGATTCCTGCCACCCAACGGCCACTGTGCAGCTGCGGCTAGTTTCATATATTTCAACGTCCACCTTTCCCTAAATCCCCATCTGCCGCCGCTGTCTGCGGTGACACATAAAATTCTGGCGAGAGCAGAAGGCTTAAATGTTCTGACCTCGACCTGGGGCTACCCTGCACAAAAGGAAGTGAGATCATATAACTCTTCGTTTACTCAGAGTTTATCAGCCCCATTTGATATACATTTATACAGAATAACTAGCAAATCGAGGGAGATTTTTTATTGGAATTTATATACCGATCACGATTCACTAATTTGCTTAACAAAACATAATAAGATTGATTTTTATATATAATGAAAAAGTGCAATTTTGAGCAGAAGCTGTTTTTGCGGATTTAAATCTGTCAGACTTCGGTTTTTTAATTATTTTACATTTAATTTAATTTATTTTTAATACAAGTTGACATTAACTGAAGGGTTTCAACTTTTTAAAATATATTTTATCGTTAAATAATGTAGTTTCTTTTCCCGTTTTACAAGTGATCTTTTCCCGCGTGCACTTTTAAATTTTCTCTTCACCAAAAAAAATCTAGAAAAGTGGTGGAAAAACGATTTACATTTCACTTACTTGCGATGTATTAAGGCGACGCGCCGCTTCCTTTGCCAACCTGGTCAAAGGACTCGAGGCTGTCCAGGACCGAAAGCTAAGGAAGCAGGAACCGGGAACAAGGAGTCGGTGAGAGCGGCAAACAAAGGCAACAACAGCAAGGCAAACAAAAGTGGCTAAAAAGCAAAAGCTGCAAAAAGGCCAAAGGCGAGGCACGAACTCTCTAACGAACACAGGCTCACCCGCACACATACACACACGAACACTCATAGAGATACATACATATATGCATGAAATTTCACACCCAAAAGGGGGTGACGGTGAAGGGGTGCGGAAAAGGGGGCGGAATGATGGGTGACTCGGTGGTTTTGGACTGTTTTTGGGGTTCTAGGGGCGCGCACAAGGCAGCCAGAGGAGCCGAAATGCAAATACACAAACAATGGCGGTGCGGGGGTTACTAAGCCAAGCTAAGAAGGTTTTGGTAAACAAATTTTACTGCCAACTCACACACAAGCCGCCCCCATACACAAACTGGCAAATACACTCTGCAAATAGTCTATATGAACTGCAAAATGTAGTTGCAAGTAATTAAGTTTTAATGACTTTGCTTGAGTCTAGGTTCTTAGAGAAAAGATATCGTTAAAGAGGTATTTTTAGATGGAAAAGTAGTGATAAAATAAAGCCAAATCCTTTTATATATCCCAGCGAATAGCAAGATTTTAGTAAAGGAAGTTCTTTGTTGGCCTTGAAATTTTTTAAATCTTTGGATGTTTGTCGAATATAATTTACAATATATTATTACGTGTTTAATACATTTATTAATAATGAGTACAACAATATATACTTTATAAATAGTTAATTACTTTCCCAGAATTTCAAAATTTTAATATTTACCAAACTAATATGTTTAATTCTTTGTGGCTTTGAGTTATCAAATCTTAACATAATTTTCACATATTTAACTTCCACAAAAATAGAGTCCAAAGATAACTTTTTGTTCTCCAAACCATATCCCAATATTTTCCACACATCCTTTCTTTTTTTGTCAAGTGCACATTTACAGTTGCTGTCGTTGGCCCAGGACATTCATAGTTAAAATTTAGAGAGACAGCGCCGAGAGATTTGGCAAACAGCAACAATATTCCTGCCGCTGATGTTGCCAGCCCAATGCCCCTAACCCTCATCCCTTGTTGCCATCCTGTTGCGTTAATCAAGGTTCACACAATCGCCAACAACAACAGCAACAACAACTAAACAGTAACAATAACCACAAGAACAACAAATGCGAGGCGTGCACGTGCCAAAATTGCCAGAGAATATTTTGCATTTGCTTTTTTATTATTTGCTTTAGCGACATTTCCTAGCCGAGTTTTTGTTTCGGGCCATTTGTTGCTGTTGGCCAGCTGGGTGTTGATTAAAAAATTGTCAGGTTCTGAAAATTCATGGCCTCCTTATCCTTTTTTACAGTCCTCCTCCTTGTACAGTGTCAGTAAGGGCTATAAGGCAAGGACATTATTATTAAATGGCAGCACAAAGGAACCATAAAGAACAATATCAAACTAATATTTTTCAACTCTTTAAGTTATCTTACAGTTAAATGAAATTTTAAAAAATATAAACTGGCTTAAAAGTATGATTTTGTAACGCACTGTACTGCCCATACAGGAGAAAAAACCTTCACCCACTGTTCCCTGGAGAAAACCTTTTGGGTTGTGACTATCAAAATCGATTGGATTCTGGTTGCCACTGTTACATTTTTGGGGCGAGAGCCGAAGTGTGGCCATATTTTCCGTTCGGTTTTTAGGTTTCTTGAATGCCCATTTGGGCTAATAACAAATAACTGAATGGCCCATTATACGAAATGAGTCTGAGCCATGGCCGGAAAGTGTTGAGAGCCAATGGCAATGGCCCTGACAGTGGCAGCTGCCAAATAGCGGCCGTAGATTATGTATGTTCGAGGCTCCCTCCAAATCGCATTACCGGAAATTACCCCCATGCATTGTGTAATAAATTTATATGAGCTAATTGCCAGCAAAAGTTCATTAATATGGGGTGCCATGAGCATAATTAATTGAAGCCATTAAATTTTGTTAGTTCTTGATTCTGTAAATATTGTGCAATATTTAAAGCCCTAAGTGATCATAAAAGTGAGGCTTGATGACAGTTTTATAATGATGAAATTGAAAAGTATCCCAAATTAAACGATTTTTAGATAATATAAGTAACTAGATTGGCTTTACTATGAAACATCTAAGTAACTGTTTTAAGAGTACATTTAGTTGACATAAATTAAGCCTTAAATTTATTTACTTAAGTAAAACCCCCTCCATAAATGAGTTCATTGAAAGGCTTTTCCATTTTCCTTCATTAAAATTCTTTCTTTATTCAATTTATAACATTTTTGTTTGAGCAAAGCTTGGTTTTTGTTTGAAACCATTTTAAAATGCCATTTTTATTTCATTTCTCTGGCAAATAAACCAACCCCGGCATACACTAAGTGAATCAACTTCTAACGATTGACCACAAATTTAATATTTGCAATCACTATGATATTCATTGAACGGATATGCAAAGCCAGCAGCATACGCTTCTGTATGTATTTAGACAAATAAGTGGCAGGTTCAATGGGCTGTTATCGACAGCCCGTGGAATTATGTTTGTATATGCGACCGACCGCTAATCTAATTTCATATTTGTTCGCCTCGCTATATTTGCAGATTTCATGACCCTAATATCAGCAATGTGAAAGCATCAACCAAACACCAAATGGGAAATCTAAAAAAGCAACAAACTATGGAAGTCTGCAGCATGAATCGGAAGCGGCGAAACAATTTGTACATAGTATATAGTATAATCAAATCCGCACATTGCCAGAATCGATTAACTACACACACCAGCTAGGTAAAGTGGCCAACTCCCAGCCACGATGACAGCCCCGAACACTAAAAATGCATAAATAAATAAATGGAATGGCACGCAACGCAAATTCTAAAAATATCACAAATTGTTGTATCAATAAATTATTAATAACAATTTCTGCGGACAAAGAAACGAGAACGGCAAGCAAAACTATAGCAAAAAGTTGACAACATCAAATAAAGTTGAATATCAACGGGGTGAAAAACCCCACGAAATTCCAAGCAGAAAAGCAGGAGGGGAATTTATCCAACACACAAATATTGCAAAACATTTTTCCAGTTTAGTATGCATATGTCGAGGCCACGATGGCAATAATGATAGTACCCCTCCCCGGTAGTTTCCACATATCCACCCAAAAACCACACCCACACTGACACCCACTCCCACTCCCACATAACCAAAACCTCCTCCCCCACCCTAGATGCCGCTGTAAATATTCGAGAGACTATTTTTATTGTCCTTTTCAACTTTATGTAGCATAAATTTACAATTTCTAGCCTGTAAATCCTTTATATACGAAATAGTTAAATAGGTAAGGCCACGGCTACGGGGGAGGCTGTGTCGATGGGCGTGGCAGATGGCTTCTCCTAGGAGTACGCTCTAAGTAGATACACTCATGTTCTTGGGGACGTTTTTCAAATTGTATAGGAAATGAAAATTGCAGAATTGCATCGATTCCCGAGATTAGTTGTGCATATAAGCGGTTACATATACCTATTTATAGATACTACAAATTCTATGCCTATGATTATATATATTTACAATTGACGACCAAGCAAAAGTAAAACTTTAACTTTAGTAACAAGTCAACACTCACACTCACACGGATTACACGAAAAAACTGAACTAAAGTAGATTGAAAATAAGACATCGGTGAGATGCGGTGAGGGGAATCCCCGCGGGGCTCTAGAGTTATCACCCACTCACATCTCAGAGCATAGCAAATATGAAATGTAAAAGAAAAGCTTGTTAGTGATACTAATTTTAAACAAAAACATAAAAACCAAAACACAAAACCAAAGCTTAAACACGTTTGATAATTCTTAGTAAAAATCTCGAAATGTTTACATTGTTATTAACTTTCTGTTAGTTAATTCTTTGTTACTAAGCGAACTTCAATTTCATCTGTACATAGATTTCTAGAACACACATCAGTGCTCGAAGGCTAAAGCTTCTTAAAATTACAGAAAACTGAAAAGCAAATATTTCAACTGAGATGTAAACACATATAGTGCGTTTCAAAACTACAAGTAATTGAGGTTTTATTTTTTAATGGGTTCTTTTCTAGAAATTTAACAAAAAATTGGGTATTAGTTAGGTAGTTAAGAGATTTGTTTGCTTCTTTTATTTCCTAAACTATATTATATTCCTTTTACCAAATAGTTTAATTGTTTTTTAAACTTATTTTAGTATACATATTTCTAAATTTTAAATTTTTATTTTTCTATTTGTAGTATTGAAACACACTATCCATACGTATACCGACTAACACAAAGACATTGACACACCTACACTCAAGCACTTTCGCCTAAGAAAACTATATATTTTGCAGATGAGGGGAGAACAAGTTCCACGCAACTCAAACAACAAAAATATGCAGATACACTATCTAACTATCCATTTATCTAGGGGCCGACAAATATTACGTAATCCTATGTAATCAAGGGCTTACGTAATATATGCCTTAACCCCATCTATCATACACACACACTTACGTTTATAAGTACACGCACATCAATGCAAGATGCATAATATCTGAATGAAACAATTTACCATTTAGCATTAACCATTAATGGGAAAACCAACTATCTGAGCAAAAACCAACTAACTAAGCAAACGACTAAGCAAATGAAACCAATGAAACAACACTTGATGTAACGATGAACGAGAATCGAATCGAATCGAAACGAAAGGCAACGCAGTTGAAAATTGAAATGAATATGCAAATTTGGCTAACACACACACACCACACACACACACATACATAGGCGACATTAGAAACGAGAGTTTGTAAATTGACGAAACGTTAAATAAACAAAGGCGAAAAATATAACAAAAGTATTAATACACGTACAAAGATCCATTCGAGTGTGCAATTTCATTGGTTTTCTGGACAGGAGTCGGGGACAGCCCCGAATGCTGGTGGTACTGCGGGGTGGGCGGGGCTGCTCAATCAATTGATAAACCGGAAATGGAAACAACAAATGGAAACTGCGAGTGCGGAGGCGTAAAGTGCATCGAGTGCAATTTCCATAGCCTCCATAGGGGCCAGGGCAACTACGATGCTGGCTTCTGTGTGCTTGAATGCTGCAGACTAAATTACTCGAAAAATATATTTAGTTGTTGGCATGTTTTATGGATGCGTTGTAATTGAATCGGAGTGCCCAACGGGTAAGGGAGCCCAGTGGCATGAAATGGACCGAACAGGAGTGAATAGGCACCATTGAGTATCGGCATCGGCATTTCACAGACCCAGGGGATGGTATGATTAGACCTTAGTGTCTGGGTATGGAATTTCACAAGGTAACATAGATTGGTGGAGCGGGGTATCAAAGGAATATGCATATTTTTCAGCAGATAAAATATTGAACACGTCATCGGACTCTGAGTATTTTATTACGAGCTCTTGTAAAAAAAGGTTGGTATTTCATTTTAAGAGCATTAAGTTAATTTTTTAATAAATCATACATTAGTTATGGATATTATATTGCTCTAATAAATTTTAAAAATTAAATAATATCTAACAATATAATTTTGGCAATAAAAGGTACATTTTCTGAAACAATTAAAACCAAAAATAATTAAATATCATATCCATGAATGATAAAAAACCACTAATGTCACACATCTTTCCATATTTCTTTCCTCCTTTTAAACTTAAGCCCCCGCGGAAAGCTGTTAAATTGTAATTAAAATTTGTGGCCAAGCAAAAAATGTACATAATGGAAGGACAAAATGGGGATCTGAAGGAAAGTCTGCCTGGAAGATTAATTGAATTACATTAGTCTGCGTTTCCACATACAAAAATATGCAAACCGAATGCGTAAACCGCAGAGGACACAAAAAACGGCGAAAGAAAAAGTAAAAAGAAATGGCTGAAAAGTGAAATAAAAACACAAATTAAAAAATGGAAAATGCGTGTAAATACCGAGCGGAATTTTCCCGACCCTCGCACGTTCCTTTATCGCGACTTGAGCAAATTTGCACCTAACCTTTAAAGCGGCGACAGGTGGAGAACTAGGTCCCTCTATCTAATGCCATCTCCCTCCAGCGCTCATTTCGTATGCCGCGCAACAAGCATTTATGTAAATTGAAAATATGCCGGTGACTTTTTTCGAGAGGGGCGCTGAAAATAGGAGGCGATGCCGAGCGGAGGGGACATTTAAATTCAATTGTCAGCAGCATCTTCCCGGACCGGCTCGGGAAATCTGCGCTCTCGAAATCAGTCACCAGCCCGCATTTATACAGTGGTCTCTGGTCAAGAGTTAACTTGAGCTCTTTAGAACCATCTAGAAACTATTAATATTTAAAAAAAAAAGCCGAGTCTTTGATTTTTATAAAATCGAAGCCGGCTATGACCTCAAGTCCTGCAATT
>JAEIIL010013768.1:0-19265 GCA_018905715.1 Drosophila lini | reverse complement strand
TCACTGCGTTGCAAACTTCTGACTGAAATTATAATACCCTGCAAGGGTATAATAAGTGAATTGAACCAGGTTTATTTTCAAAATTTGCACTTGGGAATTATAGGGCTTGAAATTTAACTTATAGATTGCCCTGGTTTATATTGGTTAAGCATTATTTTGATATTATGACATATTTCATTATGTTTTCTTTGAAATTTATTTGTTTTTTTTTTTAATTTAACTAAGTTGAATAATACAACAAAATCTATAATTAAAATGTGCAATTGGGAATTATAAGGCAAGTATGAAAATTACTTATATACGAGACTGTACCCTTGAAAATTAATAAATTAACGATTATTTAGCTGACTTCGAAGCATCCCTTTAAGTTAAAACCCCAAGGATACAGCCTTAATCAATAACGATTTAATAAGCAATTTTTGGCCAGTGCACAACCCTCAACTTGTTCTCTTCAAGTCATTAATTTTCATCTGTTGTCTTTGGTGTTGCTGTGAGCTGTGTGCATCCCTCTTTTTATATTCATTTATTTTTTTTTGTTTTTGCAGGCAAATCATCTTAAGTATTTTCTCGTTGCGGTTCGCTTTGTAATAGATCATTAATAAGAAGTGAAAAATTCCACAAATGCTGGGCCAAAGTAATATTAATGCAGTCAAGTGAGTTATTTACTAATTTGATAGATAACCGCAAAACTTCCCAGATGAAGCTTAAGAAATGCTGCTGCTGCTTTGCTTCGTTTCCCTCCAGCAGGCGAGTGAAACTTTTAACGCAAGTTTCATTGTTCAATTACGAGTGGTGTGTGTGTGTGCGTGTGTTTGAGATGGATGTGAGAGATGCTGAAGACAAAAGGTGGAGGACTTGAAGTTGTCAGCTTGTTAGTCGAAGTTCCTTTCCTCAGACACAGACAAAAAGAGTCCTTTTCGAATATGCCAAACAAAATGCAAAAGTTCTCGGTCGAGCATGTGTGTCTGTGATTCGATTAGCTTTGGGGTTAGCACAAGTTGGCTTCATTCAAATCAAAACCAAAAACCACAAAATATCAAGTGCCAGGCAAAGGCAAGGATCCTAACTTGATTTGCAATTATTATTGTTTAACAAGAAGCATAAGCCGACACTTATCCCAACTCACATACACTCGCCCCGGCATCCGAGCTTCAAGCGGGCTGTTATTATTATTGTTGATACACAAGAAGCAGAAGACGAAGAAGAAGAAGCCCTGTGAGCTGGGAAATTTTCAAATATTTGAAAGCCTTCATCATCTCCGGCTCCTGGATCCGCACAATTGTTGCTCCAGCTGGCAGGACGAAGGGGCCGGAGGAGGGCATAAATCCAATGACAGAGCCAGAGACCAATGTCATCTTATTTTAGGCAAATGATAAATTGACAAATTTATTTGGGTCACAGCCAGGGCACATTCATCATCATTTGCAGGAGGATTTCCATCGGGCCACTGGGAAATTGAAAATTTCTCTCTGCCGTTCGTTGCGTATTTTCTAGGTAAAATATTTTTTTTCGTTTTTGTTGGTAAGAGTTCTGAGTCCTCCCACTCATAATGGAGTTTGCTGGCCAACGAACAACAACTGACACTTTTGCCTAATGCTAATGCAGTTATAATGAGCTCTAAGCCAATTGGATTGGATGTCCCTGTCCCTGATTTGGGTTGAGGCAGAGTCGGAGTAGAAGCCAAAGCCAAAGCCGAAGTCGAAGTCAAAGTCAAAGTCCGGGAGCCGCTTCCTTTGGACATTTGCATAATTAAAATTGATGTTCGAGCTGCCAGTGCTAACCGTACTACTAGCAGCTCTACTCCATACCCCCTGACTTGTTGTCCATTGTTTATTTATAATCCCAGCAACTAGTTCGCTGATTGAGTTGCCCAAGTTGAGGAGCGCATAAATTTGCATTATAGATCGGCAAACAGGAATGACTGAAGAAGTACACTGATAGCAAAGGGTTTAGAATCAGGTGTGTAGTTCGTGCTTCAAATATACGATAATTTAAATTTAAATATAAATTTATATTAAAGAAAGCATTTTTAAACTGAGATTTTTTCATATTCCAATCAAAGTAATTTCTAGAAATTTTTCCCAAGGTCTGAAGGCATTATTTTGTATTTTTTTTGGTTCTTAAAAGTATTAATAATTTTAAAAATAATTAAAATCGTTATATTCCCACCCCATTCTGTCTGTGTATATTTATGTAACGAAGCCCCTGTTGTTCTGACCTACTGTGCATCTGCATGCAACATTCGTGCTGCAATTTCTTTCTGCATAATGCAAGAGAACGTTCAGCCAGTGCCCAGACGGTAAGCCCAGGTTCAATCAGCTAGCCAATGACAGCTGAATATAGACTATGAAATACCCTTTTTTCTCACTTACCTGGTGAAAGTTCTTCGGTGACTGCCTGTATTTCTGAGAGTAGTAACAAAAGGCAACTGCCAAGCAGTAGCCATTGTGCTCGACTGCTCATGGTGAGCACACTTTCTTTTTGGCAGTCAGTTAGCAGAGGGTTTGTGCTTCAAATTGGATCTGGAATGGTTAGCAAGAAAAATAATAGTAAATTATTAAAAAGACTTTGAGCTTAAGCAGGAAAATATTTTTTAAATTTCAGGAGAATAATTTAAATCATTTTTGAGTGATGTCCCTTTCATAATTGTATCCTTATAATAATCACTAACTAAGCTCTATAAAAAATTTGTAGAATTGTAAACCATATGTTTAGCTATATAGATATATCTTTCGACGGCGTAATTTGCCAGCAAAATCGTTAAGATTTCAGCCATCGAAGGGGCGTCAGTTCCCAACGCACATTATTTACTGGCCGCCAAGTATGCAACGTCATGCGGTGTGGCAAGGGCAAAATGGCAATGGCGATGACGATGGAGGACGCAACGATGGAGCGATGGATCCATGGGTCCAGGGAGAAGCCACTGCTGAAGACCTCGACCTCCGATGGGGGGGCGTGCCCGGAGCCACACGTCAAACACATTCATCACGAGTGCCTGAGTGACAGATGGCAAATGCGCCTACGGCCTCGTTTGTCCGCCGGCTCCGGTCCTGAGCATCCTTGGTCCAGTTTGGCCCTGACAACTGGGAGCCCGGTGCCAAGGCAAGGGCAAAGAGGACAAATGGAAATTTTTTCCAATTATTGCCAGCGGAGGTGGCGTCAACAGAAAAGGAACATTTAACGCTTTAAAGTGTGACAATGCCCATATTTCATTCAGCACTCTGGTGCTCTTGCCCCGAGATTCACGGATTCATCAATAACTAATTGCAGAAATTTTGAGTGACGTCCGCACTTGATCAAAAACTCATTCTGTCACCCGCATGTGGACACGAATCCAATAACGACAGCGCTGCCGAAAAGCGTATATATATACATATAGCATATATATACAATATATTCTAAGTAGTGCAATATGTAATGTGGTCACATCTGGGGCTGACATGATTTTGGCATTAAAACGAAAGTCATTTTTGGTTGGCTTCTGCGAGAGAGAACCTTTTCATTTTGGCTTATATTGCCTGTGCTCGCCGCTTCCTAAAATGTTTTCCATTTTTCGGCAAAACTTCACTTTTATTTTAGACTGACAGCAGCTGCTGAATAATTACGCATACAGAAAAGCTCGCGGACAGGCTAGGGTTAAGTGTACAGTGTCGGGCATAAGTTTGAAATCAGTTTAAATATGTTAAAAAAATCCTTAATAGAGCTCTATATATTTTTAGGTATTTTTATACGAATTATAACATTAAATCCTTATGTATTTCTTGAGATTTTTCCCAGAAATAGCATAGTATTATTTATTATATTTCCCCAGGGAGACTGCTCAACATTTCCCTTAAGATTCTGAAATTTTCCTTGTGTCTTACACCCGCGAAACGGACTGTAAGAGGCACCATATGCCAGCATATGACCCAAGACATGGCTCAGCGGCTCCCATCAACACTTTCAATTTCAAAAGGAAACTTTTGGGGCCACCACCGACCGCACACACACACACACCCCACACGTACTCCTGTATGTGCCCCAAGAGGGGGTTGGAATTTTTAGAGGTGAGGGGCCTAGGCGGATTGGCAAGGTTTTACGAGGTCCTGTTAACCGCGGGTATTTACACTAAGTCTAATGAAATGTTTAACAAGCACTTTGCTCTGCGCAAATCCCAATGACCCATAATATTAGCATAAAATCACTTGGCACTGGGGAGAAAGGGGGCAGAGCCAGCAGCACCTACTGCCACCATCCTCCATAAATAAGTAGTTTGGGTGTGGTGTGTGTGTGTGTGTTCGGGTAACTACTTGCTAGTCAGGCTGCGTGGCTTGACACGCTCTACGGCGAAAATGCGGGCCTCGGCTCTGGAAATTTTCATTTAAATTGCACACTTTAAAAGTTTAGCCCCACCCAAAGGGGCAAAGGAAGGGCTTAACAAAGCACCGACATGGCCTACGGATATATACATATACATAGTATATATATTTTGCCATTACGATGCATATAAATTTTTATGTTGGTCCATACTTTATTTGTTTCCTGGCGGCCGGCGTTTGGTTTCTGGCTTCACCCTCCTCCATCCTCTGCTACCAAAAATAAATTACATTAAAATTCTAAGCCATCAGCCGGCTAGAGAGAGAGTGCGCGAGCCTTGGAAATTTATTTTTCCACATTATCCCGCCGCTTGCCGCAAAACTCTATTTTCCTTGGTCGGCTTTTGGGTCGAGAATTGTCCGGGATCTGGCGGCTCAGCCGAGTTGTAAAGTATCATTCGAGTCAATTAGTTCATTTGCAGAATTTCATTTCGGTCTAACAGAATTTTGATGAGTTTCATTAAGTTTTTGAAATAAATTTGAGCCTGAAATTGGGTTAAGCGAGAATGTTACCATGGCTATTAGGTGGCTTTTCATTGGTTTCCTGTAATTACATTTTTATAGGGATTTTTCCTAACTTGAAATTGGGTGAGACTTGAGAAGCTTTAAGGGGTAAAGTGCCTGGATTCATGGGTAATTCATGACTGAATTTATTGATAAATTTATAACAGTATTTATAGGTATTTCTAGCCTGTATTCATGCCTGTAAATTCATGATTCAATATTGTATTAAGCTTTGAAAACAATACCTATATACAAGAAGTGCTAAGTTATCTGGCCACAAACAAGCAAAAGTGCCTAAATATGGCATATATTTATTGTTATTATTTTTTTTTAACAGGTATCAAATTATAAAGGGTATTAAAAATAGGAGTGCTGAAATTAGCTTCCCTTATTTTTTATTTTTATATTTTTTAATAATGTTTTTCTTTTTCGTATTCATCTTATTCCTACTAGGCAGCCAAAGTCTTTGCACAGGTATGTCCTTCCCCCACATCTTTACATACATGTGTTTGTATACATATACACACTTAAACGAGCACAAACACAGGTACAATCTGCTGTGCCTTACAGGATAAATAAACTAGTTAAACATTCACACCTCGAACACTTGTATTTACTTACCTAATTAAATAATTGCTTTGAGCTCGGAATAATGTTTGTTAAACCATGAATTTGATTGTTTAGTTTTTTATATGGTTAGGATGAATTGAAAAAATGTAAACACACTCTTGTATGGTACACACAAACACGCGAAAAAGGAACACGGATGATATTTGCCTGATTATTGGCGTTTCTCAAAGGATTTCAACACAATCACAACCTTTGTTCACTATTAAGATGGTTAAATAACAAATTGCAATCGAGTTTTCATTGTTTTTAATTAGGAAAATAACAAAAAACCACGAAAAATTCACAGACGCTCAAAATTTGCTGACAAAACGGAGCAGACAAACTCTCGCTCTCTCTCTCACGTCGTTCCGTTGCCATTTCGTTTCGTCCTGCAGGAGAGAGCCAAGTCAGGGCAGCTGTTCTAAAAAGGACCTACGGGCGGGCGAAGAGGGATGCCGAGAACTGTCAAACTGACAGCTGAGAAAAGCAGGAGCGCAGGCGCTAGCTTAGTTCCATTGTCATTTCGTTTCGAGGACCTCAACCAGGGATTTTGGCAAGGGTAGGTCCTGCCAAACTCTCAATTAAGAGAGAGTGGGACTGAGAGAGAGCGGCCGACAATTACCTGGAGAATTGACATTAGCCCATTTTCGTTGCGTTATAAATTGCGTTTGTCACTTTGGAGCATTTTCCGACCTCGACACACGGCTAAGGGTGTGATTTTACATTTTCCCCTCGGTCCCGAACCAGGATCCCATCCCCAAGACTTACCCCAACCCCAACCCCGATCCCTGCTATTACATTTAACTTTCCTTGAGCACAGTCTGTGCTGCTGCTGCTGCCTTGGAATTAATTTTCGATTTTATTGTCAGTTAGTCAAACGCACGGAGTTGCCTAGCTGTCGCTGCGTCTGACTCTGATTTAATTGAAACTGCATGAATATGCAATTTCTGGCTATAAATTGAAATGCTGCTGCTGCCCTTGCTGCTTTCCCCCTTTTTTTATGGCTTTTTTGGAATTTTCACTGCCATTAAGGCACTCAGTTGGCTGCTTGGTTGCCTTCATCTACACCTCCACAAATTCGTATATGTACGTTCCAGTAATAGAATAGACTAGATTCCAATGTAAACACAACATATATTCAGGCGTAAGATAATACAGGCTAAGAAAAACCCAGGATGTGGGAGAAGCTGGTGAACTGCATCAAGGGTGGTGCCGGCTACAGCCAAAAGCAGGGCTGCCAAGCGGTCCAAATGGCGGATTTGATGAAGCAGGTGCCCCCGAATCAGCTAAAGCAGTTCAAGATATTTGCCAAGAAGCATGAGGAGTACAAGGAGTAAGTGTTGAGAGTTTATAAAAAGGATATTAGTATTTAGAGAAACTGAAAGAGAAAAGAGAATTTAATTGATTTAAGAGTTAGAAACATAGCTTTAAACTCTGAATTCATTCCTTTAAATTAACCTCCAAAACAAATAAAAAACTCCTTCCACCTTCCTCCTCCTAGACGCGTTCGCAAGTATCCTGAATCCTTGCCGGCCATCGATTGGGAATACTATCGCCAGAATGTGCGCCCAGAATTCGTAAGCTGGGTTAAGACGTACGAAACCAAGTACGACAAACTACATTCCCTATTTGAAAATCGTCATACGCTGGTGGATCACAAGCGTTATTTCCAATTGGTAGACCAGGAATCGGAGATAGTTAAAAAGGAGATTAGCGATTATAAGGATGCATCGAATAAAAGAATAGAGAAGCTTACCGAGCAGCTAGAATTCCTCAAGTCCCTCAAACCCTACGAGGAGATGACCATGGAGGAGTTCTGCTATGCTTCCCCACACTTGGCGCCCGATTTCATAAACAAACCCACATTTTGGCCCCACACACCGGAGGAGCAGATGCCAGGTCCCTCGGATCCCGAAGCAGCTGCTGCTCTCCACGAAGAAGAGCATGAACCACCTGAGCCGCCAAAGATGGCACCACCGCCGGAAGCTCAGCCTGCTCCGGAGAAACCGGCAGCTGTGGCAGCTCCGGAAGAACCACCTGGCGATACCAAGAAAATTGTAGAGGCCAAAGGCTCTGAGATCGGCGAAAAAGCCACTAAATTGGCCAAGGATTTATTAGAAAAAGCCACTGTTTTGCTTTACACTTTGAAAGAGAAAATGTCTGTAATGGCCAAGGATGTTCAGAAGAAAGCCGAGGCCGCCAAGGCAGCTCGTAAAGAAGCTGCGGACAAATCCTCAGATACTGACTCAACTTCTTCAGATCCCTCGGATCAGAAATCGCTCGATAGCTTTTCAGAGCGGGATTCCACGCCCAATATCTGCAATCAGACAATTATTCGTTCCAAGGAGGAGGCACGAAATCCGGAGGTTAAAGCTCGCCACGCTGACCTAACCATCGAGGCAGAACCTTGCGAGGCAGAGGACGAGAGGATTCGTCAAAAGACCAGAGATCTGGAACGTCGACGTCAAAAGGAGGAGCAAAGGGAGAGGGATGGGATTTGTCAGGAGGTCCCTGATCCTTGTAATCCCAAGGAGGTGGAACCAGTTTGCGATGCTCAGCCAGAGCCTTGTGAATCTAAAGAAGAACCCGTCTGCGAAGCTGAGCCAGATCCTTGCAAATCCAAAGAGGCAGACATCTGCCAGAATCAATCATATCCTTGTAAGGAAGAAGAACCAGTCTGCAAGACTGAGCCAGATCCTTGTGTTCCCAAAGAAGACGAATCCTGTGATGCCGAGAAGGAAGACTCTGATCCCTCTAAACCAAAACACAAAGACACTGAAGACTGTTCAGAACTCAAACATACCGAACAGGTCTTCGTTTCCCCATCGAAATGTGGCGAGGGTCAGGAAAAAGAGCCAAAGAAACCCGGGGACAAGCCCAAGGAAAGTGCCTCGCTGACCGAGAAGATTGAGGACATGGACCAGAAATTAATAATGGGACAGGTTGCTAAGTTCAAGGATCCAATGGGTGATGAAAAGGCCACTATTAGCGGCGCTGTCGAAGTGGGTCCTGTTTATAAGGATCCCAATCAGATTGTACAGTTGCTGGCCGAAAAAAAGGATGCCAAGAAGGCCATTGAGGAAGCCATCAAGCCTTTAGATTCCAAACCCGTTACCATTTATCCCAAGCGCGAGATATCGGCGAAACCAAAGACCCAAGTTCCGTTGAAGTCATCCGAGGAGTTGGCTAAAGATGTGCATAGCATGGCTCAGGATGCTGCTTTTCTGTTATCGGATGCCTCCAGCATTCTAAGTGATTTGAAGAAAAATAAGGAGGTGCGCATTGAAGTCCTGGAACAGGCCTATATCTCCGCCCAGAAACAGGCTCTCGGTGCTCTAGCCGAGGCCTCGAAGGCTGTCAACGCTGCCAACAAGTTGGCCAAGAGATCACGCGAGGCACCGGGTGAAGTCAGTAGCCAGGATTTGGCTGTGGCCGACAAGCATGCTGCTGTGGCCAAAAATCTGGCCAATCATGCTGTTGCCTTAAAGGATGAAATCGCCCGGGTTCTCAAGGATCTGAAGAAGAAAGCCTAACATTTCTCGTTACATACATATATGTATTTTTCCAACGTTTTTGTACCACAGTTTGTTCTATGTTGTTCGTATTAAATTTTCTGTTGCATTTTTCGACCGTTCAAAGTTTCGCTTTCATTTCGTAACATTACGTTTGTTTTTATGCAAATTTATCCCGGCCAGCTTTGCTGACCAAAAGTTGGCGGCGGGCAATAAATTTTTCTTTTCCACCAGCTTCGGTTTGCTCCTGCTGTTGCTCCTGCTGAAAAGTTTTCTATTTGGAATTAGCCAACAAAATGAGCTGCTGGCATGTGTGTGGGTGTGAGTGTGTGTGTGTGGCTTCGTAGATTGCATAATTATGCAAATTTCGTTGTTTTTCCACCCGCTACTTGGACGGTATAAAAGGGTATGATGTGTAGAATTGGTAATGTGAATGTAAGGTATTATATTATATGATTTTGGATTGGTTTACGATGCCTTAATTAATATAGAGTGGGAAGTTTTGTCAAAGGTATTTGTTTAGAAATAATAAATAAGTTGCTTTGTATTTATTGTTAAGCAAAGAAAACGATTTTACTTATTGGCAATGATTAGCTTAGGAAGAATAGAGAGTTTCTCTATGCAAAACATCTTCCAAATACGAAAAACTTCTTCGAAGATTAGAAATCACTTAAAGACATGTCTAAAAGTAGCCTTTACATTCTCTCTTTAAGCGTAAATCCTTACAATGCATGTCTAAATATAATATTACCTGAGCATACAGGATATTCAACTAGTCAGGACATTGATACACCAATTCTAGCACCTCCTTTTTTGTTTGGCATTCAAAGCAGCGATTCTAAAAGTGTTGCCTACTTTTTGGCGCACCGTTTTCGCAATCAAACACATTTGCATAATTAGCTAGTCCTGCGAGTGTGCGTGTGTGCGTGTATGCGGCTATATGCTGTGTTGCGTGTGTTGGTGCGTGCTTAATTCCAGTTTGATAGTTTGTTATAAGCTTTAAGCTGAAACATTCCTTTTGTTCGCGCACAACAATGGCGAGGTCTGCTCTTTGCCTGACAATGTAAACAGTCCGCCAAAATCCGGCTTTAATTTATGTGTATTCATCGGCATATACACGCGTTTATTTAAATATATATTTATATACATATATATATTTGTAAACTTGAGCGGCGTTAAACAAGCCATATAAATTCAATTTGAAAGCGCTTTGTCTGGCGCTCTTTGTGAGCCCTCATTGTATCCACCTTATCGCTTAATCGATTACGTAGGTGACAAAAACATTTTACAGGTGGAGTGCCCGCCTGCCGGGGTCTAATGTACCTTTTGGGACACCTTTTCTGGACTCCTGCCCCCCAGCTCTGGCGGAATTTGCATATTTATTTGGATTTTCAAACTGATTTTAACCCCTCCTCGGTGGGGTTAGTCGATTAAGCTGAAAAGGATTATTCATGAGCTACAAAGTGCCGTGCCGGCTGGACAAAATATGGCTTAAAGCCGAGACCCTAAACGAAGGCAAGGCGAAAGCCCAAGCCAAGTTCAATGGAATTGGCCATTTGGCAGCGTTTGGACACATTTTCCCCACCGCCACCACCCAGAACTTTTCCCGACTAGTTTCATGTGCTCGTTGACAATTTCCCGCTGTTTCTTGTTGCGGAAATATAAAATATTGCGCTTATGTTTATTGTTTTCTGTCTCTGGCAATTTTCAATCGGAATAGATTCTTTTTGGCAAACAGCTAGCGAGTTCAACTGGCACTGACCCAAGCATAATTAAAAATCCTGCGAGCACACAACAGCGATTCTTCTTCGCATGACGATGATGATGATGATGGGAGGTGGTGGTGGGAGTGAGTAACTTTTCCTTGCCGCGCATTACGAGTGTTTTTATTGCCGCCTGTGGCCTCCTCCTCACTAAAGTCGTTTCTGGTATTTCGGTATGTGCAGCTGATTAACGGTCGGCCTTTATGGCTAGCTCAGTTTTTAATAGCCCGGCCAGGAATGCGCACAAAAGGACCTAATTAGCGGCATTTAACTAAGCCGCATGTTTGGCGACGTGATCCTGATTATTACACCAACAACACGACCAGTCGTAGCCCTAGCTCCGGCTTCGGTTCCATAAAGGACGTGGTGCTCACCTGAGTGCCCACGCGACGACCCAGGACATTGAAAATGTAAATTTTCTGCTCGCGCACAGCAGGAAACCTATAGCCCGGCTTGATTAGTGAATGCCACCGACTCCGGGCGGCGACTCTGGCTCGTTACTCCGGCTTTCTGTGTCCGTGCCCGTATCCACATCCTTGCTAGTATCCTTGTCCTGGCGCGTGTCCCTCCACACACACACACACACATATATGCAGACGCACCGGCACTCGTACCCCCACTTAACGACGTAGTTAGCGTTAGTTAACGTATGTACGTGATATCGTTAAACTTGGTCTAACGTTACCAGACCGCCATCGCATAATAAGTGTCTTATTAGTTATGCCAGAGTACGGAAAGAAAAATCTATGAGTTTTAAATTCGGGAGTATAAGTTTAAAAATATATTTTTTATCTAAATGAAGCTGGGAATTTAAGGATAATTCGTCATATATTGTATATGAATACTCTTCAGATAATATTTAGATTTTAGATTTTACAAATTATATTAATTTTTGTTAGTTAATATTCAAGAATGTTCTTCCATGTATTATGAATTCCCAAAGGTAGATCCTTTTTCTGGTAGTATTTTAATATTTATCAAAATATCTATTCTTTTTTCTTGCTCTGCATTCTGGGGGCATCCTGTTCCGGCAACCCGAAGCCAAAGCCAAACCCAGTTTGGGACACGCATCGCCGAGCTAGGAGACACTTTCCATGGCCAGGGGCAAGCCAAAACTTGCGCTCCCGACCAGGCAGCGTCTCATCAATGGGCAAATTCTGTTTGCTTGGCTCAACTGTTGCCCTGAATTTCAATTTGTGGCCTGGCTGGCTGGCTGGCTCCCTTTCCCCATGTGTGTCTATTTAGAACAATATACTCGTTCGTATTCGCCTCAATTAGCCAATTGCTGATGGTACTTCTTGTACCTACGCTAGCTGCCAATTGGCGAGCATTCTCTCGGCATCGATGGGTTTTAATTAATTCAAGGCAAATACTGGGGCCAGTCGTTGAGCTGCTGTAAAGTTTGTCGGTGCGCGAATTTCTCTACGCAAGCAGGTCCTAAAATAACAAACAACCTGGAAATCTATTTTCAAGATAAAATTAACGCAAAGCTGGCGGGGGAAATGAAAATTAAATTCCAAACAGCCGGTGGGCTCATTTCGCGGATGGGGAAGAGACGTGTCCAGGGATGGTGGTTGTTCCGCCGCGCTGTCCAGGTAATCGCCAACGTGTAGTATTTGCTTTTGGCGTTGCTTGTTTATTTTTTAATTTCCTTCCAATTAAGCAACAAACAAGATACCGAAAGCGAAACCGAGACTGCGATAAAAGCGCTCACGAATCAGCAAATAAAAAAAGCAAGAGAAGAAGGCAGCAAAAAGAAAAATTAAATCAATTCCGCGAGGACCTAAAATGAGAACATGCTGGAAAAATTCATTAAAAAACCGAAGCTTTCCGTATCTGCCTGTACTCTGTGTGATTGAAAGAGCCAATTATGCAAAAGATATCTTATAATGGAGCTTTTATTTTAATAGTAAATAGGTTCATTTACTCTTAAAAAGTTTAAATCCTTAACAATATAAACAAATACTTAATTTTAAATTAGCAAATCGTTTGAAGAAACATATTTATTTAATAAATCTTCTTTGAACTTAATTACAAATTCCTACTCCCGATTTTCATAGACCCTCGCTGGAAGTTAGTTTAACTTTACCTACAGTTCCATTTAAAATTATGCAAAAGCCTTGGCATTTCGAATTTTCCAGAGAATATATATTAGCCTACCATGATGTGCGGAAAAACCTTCGTCACGCACCTACATATTGGTCTCGAAAGCGGCCCAAAACTTGTCCCTGTGCATGCCATTACCTATGCAAAACATGTGCGCATTAATAAAGAATGTGCGCCGGGGCCTCACATCTCTTTTCAGCACGTACACATCCAGCGTTTCCTTGGAGCAATTAGGTCCTGTACCGAAATACCCGAATATGCTTTCTTTTCTTAGCACTAATTAGGCATATGTAAACGAGACCTGCCGGCCAGCACTTAGTCCAGGCTAATGGAGGCCTATAAACTGGGTCTTAAAGCTAGGTTATGAGGAACTGGGTTTATGTAGCGATTAAAAATTCAAGAAAATACTTGAGAACATTTACAATATTCAATAAGCAACCTTTTTCACTTTCCACAATTTTATTCGACATTTTTTCTTATACTCATCACTGGAGGTTAATACACATACTGACTACACAACACTCTTGTCTTTTTGCAGACAGGACGTCATTAAGGATAATAACGGGGGACAGCACAAACGACATTAAGTTATTTTTTTAGGAACACGCACATTCGAGACATCGCGGATCCCTCGTCAATACTCGTATGAAGAATCACGATTTGCAGGCCATCTGGAAAAGGAACTGAATGATGGAGCGCGTGGGCCGTCCGCTCATATGATTCTTGAGTAAATAAGGCGGCACACCGTGCATGGCCAGCATTCCGGTGCCGTGGATATCGAGGTGCACCCAGTCGGAGCAGGGCACCAGCTCGAAGAGCATGGCGGCGGCCAGGCAGGAGGATGCATGACCCTCGCCCTTGTTGCACATATCGTAGGACCTGGTCGGGGAGACTAGTTTGCTGAAGTACTTCCAGAGGGGCATGCGCCATAGTCGATCTCCGGTGACGGCGCCGGCCTTCTGGAAGTTCTTCCAGAGGAATGAGTTGTTGGTCCACAAACCCGTCGCCGAGGCACCTAATCCCTTACGCACGCCACTGGCCATTGCTCCCACTTCTACCACCAGCTTGGGCTTGAACACAGTCTGGGAGTAGAGCAGCGGATCAGCGAGGAGGATAGTTCCGGTGTGGGAAGTGTCCTTGATGCGCAAGGTCTTGCCGTTGAGCAGGGTCACCACATCGCCCGGCTTGGCCGCCATTCCCGATGGCATATTCTCGCAGAGGGGCAGCATAGCGGACACGTTGATGGGGAGCGAGAGAGCAGCCGCCGCCCTGATGGCAGCCACACACACTGCAGCACCCGAAACAGCTCCCCGGTACTCATCCATGCCCTTTCTCGGAAATAAGGACAGGCCGCCGCTGTTGAAGGTCAGCCCCTTGCCGAGCAACAGGATGGGCCTTTCTTCGGGCGAAGTGCCACAGTAGCTGATCTCCAGAATGATCGGGGGCTCGCACGAGCCCTTGGCCACCATAAGAAAAGAGTTCAGGTTCTGGGTCTCGATCCAGTCCATGGTCCGTACCTCCACCGCCACCCCGCACGGGCACAGGGCATCGACGGTGGCCTGGGCGAAGATCGAGGGTGTCATCTGGTTGGCGGGCGTATCGGACAGCCGCCTGGCCAGATTCTGGGACTCGGCCTTGAACAGGCCTCGCGTCCACGCATCATGATCCGACGATCCGTACAGCTCCAGTTTCGGTATGGCGATGCGGTGCGACTTGCGCTGATTCATGTTGTAGCGCCACACAGCCAAGGCAGCACCCTCGGCCGCCTGCTCCGGATACTCCATGCCGTCCACATGACAGACGGTGCAGCCTTGCAACTGGCAGGCTCTCGCACCCACAGCGGCGCACACTCGAACATTCTCCATGCCCTCGTCGATGACCTCCTCGGCATTGTAGGCGGCACCTTCCTTGCCCAGGCCAACCACTGCCACGCAGCAGTACTCCTTGTCCACATTCTGGTAGAGTCGCCCAACTCCCAGTTCCCCGCTGAGCCCAGACTCCTTGATTAGCTCCATTACCTTGCCGCTGGTGCGATCGTCGAACTTCTCTCCGCCAGACGAGAGCTTTGGGTTCTTGTCGCCTTCCTTGGCATACAGGCCGAGTACCACGCCCTGCATGACGCGACCGGAGCCTTCCTCGCACTTGTATCTCACCTGAAGGAGTAAGGGAAGGATATTGGGATAGAAGGAAAAACTATGTAGGCATAGGAGTAGTTTATTAATAATGATCAGCATTTTTTCAGCTGCACCTTTCAATTCAAAGAAAACGTTTCTAGTGTTACTTGAAAGACCTTATAATACGACTGGTTGTTGCTGTACGGCGTTACTCATCTTGTTATTACAAGTTGTTGAATCTCACCTGCTGGATTAGTGGACCTTTGGCGAAGATAGTCGACCGTGGTCTCCTCATCAATCCCATCATGGATCGGCGCAGACATGTGGCCACCAGAGAACGAGGCATTTTGCGTTTCAATTTGGATAATGTTTGCAGAAAATTTTCACTTTTTATACAATACGAAATTTCGGAATGCGATCTATTGCTGCCTATTAAAAACTATTTCAGCAGCTTTACACTAGAATATTGACAAAAAACTTTACAAAAAATTCGTAAGCTTACTTATAAAATGAAACGCAGTGTAAGCTCCGTTGAGCTGGAGTCGAGAAACTGAATTGAACAGACTTCCTAAACCAACTGACATATGGAAAATGTAGACAACCAGTTTACTAGGATCGAAAAAAAGAGCAAAACAAAATACTTGATATTTTTAGTTGAAAAATATGAAATATTGATGATACTTTGGCTACAATCAAGCAATTTATTTATCCACCGACACTTGAAACTTTATGCGCTGATTAAATTTGCAATTATCGGCAACAACAAGTGCATTTCGGGCTGCGGCTTAATGAAAAAGCGAATCGGGCTGAGAGGAGAGTAAAAAATACCCGTGTGTATATAAAAATTGCAACCAAGCCGCAGACGAAACACGTAAAAGCAATAAAGCAATAAATTGCCCAATTTGAAGCACTATTGTAGCCAATAATTTGCACAGCCACTTGGCCTGCTTCTGGCGCAGAAGCCCTTCTCTCGGCTCATTCTGCCATCCCTTGCCACCCAGTAGCCACCACCCGCCACCCACCGCATATAATTTTCAACAAAAATATTCACATTTGTCAATGTCGCGTGATTGATGTGGTCGAACGCATTTCCGCCGAGCCGAGCGGCCCAGCCAACGTGCTGATGGGGCCAAAATAAAAAACACAGTCGCAGTGCGCAGTCACAGACAGAGAAATACACTGAAAAAAGCTAGTATTGGTAATTAAAAAATATTTTGATATATGTAACAATTAATTAAATCAATCTTTAAGATTATAATTTCCTTTATTTCCTTTTAAAAATTTAGCACAAAATTCTTGATTCTAATAAATACATTTTTTGGGAAGAACAAATTCTCTCAGAAGTACAAAAACAAAATTTACATGGTTTACATAATTATACTGAAACAAAATATACAATCTTCTAAAATAAAATAAATAAAATAAATAAAATAAAAAGGATTTAGGGACCTGAATATTACTCTTAAATAAATTTAAGCTATAGGAAATAAAAACTTAAATGGAAGCTTATTTATTAGAGCCGTAGAATAAATACTCTTACAATTTAAAATTGGATCAGAGGACGAATTTGAAACTGGTTATATATTATATATATAATATATTCAGAAAACTTTTCTGCGTTCGCTTGTATTAGATTAACAAATCAGAACATCAAAATTACACAGTTTTTAAAGATTTATGAAAAAATTACACAAAATATAAGCTCAGTGTAGATATATGCATGGAGGCAAGTAGGCGTCGCATAAAAACAAGCAAAACATACACTTTTTTCATATACAAATGAGTGTACAAGAAGGATGCTGAGGCTATGGACATGGCCATTGCCATGGTTATATGTAGCCATGGCGGTGGGCCACTGGAATCTGGACTGTGGGTATGGCCATGTTGGCGACATTACGCGATTTCACGCATGATTTCAAATTAATGACAGAAGGAGCTCAGTGCACACACACACACACCCTGCCGCGATACACCTTTAAGCCTGCGTCGCAAGGCAGGGGAGAGCGAAATTTAAAATGTCCACCCGGGACAGGATGTTTAATTTCCTAAATGCATAAATCTCACTAATACGCCAAATCTAAATCTAATGCGGTTAACGCTTTTTTGCCGCCACTGCGGGGTGCGTGCAACATCCGAAAATCATAAACAAACTTCAAAGAGGACAATGGCCAGAAAAGGGCCAACCGAAAAGCGTTTTGCAGCTTATTACGCACGGCAGCCGCACGGTAACTGGTAACTGGTAACCTGGGCACCTGCTTCTGCTCCCGCCCCCTGCCAACCGCAACAATTCACCAAAACTCCTGGATCTGATGGCCTTTGTGGGTGGCGATACCGAGGCCTAACATAGTTGGTGCCTGGAAAACCCCAACCCACACACGTAACGCGTTCGTTTCCATTTCCGTTTTTTGTCCTCGAACCCACCGAATGTCCCACAAAACATACGTAACTGGGGCTGGCTTTTGTGGAACATCCTTTCAGAGGCGTACCCCCTCGCCTTTTGTTTGGTTATTTGTTTGCTTTTTTCCCCACAGAGTATTGCCAATTGTTGCAGCATTGATGCAAATTTATTGCCTTCCTTGTGGCCTTTTTTTTGGGATTATTTTGTTTGGTAAATTAAAAGAGATGCCTTAGCTGATTTTGGCCTGATTCAAACTGATTTCTGGGTAGATAGTAAGCACTTTACTTGAGTACTTACCCATCTCAGTTTGTTCAGTAATTTTAAGTGACTTTTAAGTTTATTTAAAAATTAATAAACTGGGAACTTTGATTAGAACTGTTGAGCACTATTTTGTTGGTTTTGTTTGGTTTTATTCTTCTTGATGATCTCGGTTATCCAATTGGAATACTTCAGGACATTCGCAAAGACTGACACTTCTTTTAAGTATAGTCTTAAAAGGATACGCATTTGCGATGGGTATAGCACCGTCGTGTACACTTGACTATAGCTTTCTTTATTTGATTATTTATTTTAATGAATAGCTTATTGCTATTAGTTTTTCGGAGAACTATACATTAATATTATTTGCAAAATAATAAATAAATATTAATAATAAATATGTTTGGAATTCATAGAAAACAAAAACAAAACATTGCAATGCAGTAATTAAATTGTTTTTTAGCCGGAAAAGGTCACATATATTCCTGATCGTATTTGATGACCTTGGCAATCCAATCGGCATAGCTCAGGACATTAGTAAAGATTGCCACGCCCATGTCAGGTACTCCATTGCTTACAATTCCAAACTGAATGTAATAATCAAATCCCTTAGCTGATACCCTAACTCCGAGTGGGCCACCAGAATCCCCGTTGCAGACATGTTGATAAAGATTACCGGCACAGATGTGAGATTCATCGAGGGGATATTTGGAATAGTTGAGGCAGGTTTTGCGGTCGATTTGGGGGAGATTCGTTGTCCGGAGCACAGGACTTATCGAACTATTCTCCGTTTCTCCCCAGCCGTGCACAAAGAAATGTTTGATTTTCACCAGGTACCGCCGCCATCTTTCTATGCCGTTGTTTAGAAACAGACATATGGGGCGTATATGGGCTAAAAAATTTAAAATATTGAAAAATTAAAATATTGAAAAATGTCAAACAAATGTAAAAGCTACACATTTTCAACAGCCATAAAGCAAAAAGATATTTGTTTACCCTCAACTCGCAGACACTTTGTTAAGGCTTCGTGTAAATTGCCGTGAGTGGCTCTTCTTAGGGTTACAATTGTCGAAAATTTGTACTCTTGAAAACAATAAATTGTATGTTTATGTATGCTTTTGTGTGGTTACCTTTGTAGCGTACTTCTCGTTCTAGCTTATGTAAAGCTATATCGTAGGCCTGAACCGTTGTATAACGCGGGTGTGTGTATATAAATTGAACTTTGTAGATTGATCTTTGAAATTGTTTCCATCCAAAAGTACCACCAATGCTGCCTTTATATTTGTTTAAATTGTGCTCGCCCACTCGGGCCCATCTGTTAAAAAAAAATTGTATATTAAATCATTTTTTGCATAGGTTTCATAAAAAATACCAACAATTGCTTGGGGGTTGGTAGAACACAGTGTGCAGCGGTAAGAACGAAGTCTGCAAGTAATTAATAAATAAATTAATTAAATATATATATTTTCCGAGGTTTTCAGTAGTCGATTTTAGTTTAGTTTTCCTCCCCTCAGCATACATACCTTTAGAAATTAATGAACCTCCACAAACGAACGTGTCCCCATTGTGTAGAGATACCATCCATGATGCAGAGTTTTCATTAGCATCCCAGCCTCCCGCCATTCTGCCTACATCTTGACTTATGG
>JAEIIL010013760.1:0-15491 GCA_018905715.1 Drosophila lini | reverse complement strand
GTTGATGATTTGTTGATGACAGAGCTCTGCAGAGGCCTATTGATGACATGTGGTACTGCAATTATGTCATATACATATTTACATTTTTAATATGTGGGCATTTCCAAAATCGCTTTTTCATTCAAATAAAAAAAAAACTGTGAAAATTTTTTTCTGATGAAGGGCTTAACATATATGTACATATACATACATATATGTACATATACATACATATATGTACATAGCTTTTTATTAGCTCTTTCGTTGATGCAAAGATTGATTTCGGATAATTTTTCATTTTTTTAAATAAGTGCAAAATTCAATTCATTCAATTCAGTTCAAATGGTTTTGAGATCGACTGAATTGAATTGAATTAAATTAATAAAAAACTGGAAAATTCTATTTTTTTATTTTAATTCAATTTTAAGGAGTTTTGCACTGGACATAAAAGAAATTATAACGTTATTGGTAATCTCATATTCCTTGCCGTTTATTTTCGAGTCTTTGCATTCTCTGAGCGATGTTAGAAAGCTAAAGTGAAAGCAGATCTCCTCTGGTTTAGAAATTTTTATCAAAAGAAAACATGCTATTTTATTTTGGTAAATGTTTCTAAGACGTCAATTCATCTGAAAAGTTTATTTTTCAGTGTAGAAATATAAAACGTTTTTGTAGATCTTAATGATAATAATAATGGCGTTATGTGAGTGATTCATTTATTTCGTCCAAAAAATGCGTTTCCTGTTCCATCGTGCGTGAGTTGTTTCTGTGCTGTGAGTATTGTTGTTGCCATCGCTCTTGGTGGATTATTTGCTTGTTAATTTTTGTTGTGGGGCGTGTGCTGGTGTGTGCGAGACTGTTCACTTGCATGTCGACATGCCTTGGGTTTTGTTCCTGCTCCTGCCGATGTTAGGCGGAGTTTTATGCGGCTCTGCTGCAAACACGTGCACGTCCGTACATGTAAGCAAATATGCATGTTGCATGTGTGCCATAAAAATCTGGCCAGCACGAGGCATACTTTTAGGAGTCGCCGGCAAATGCCCAACAATTGCCAGACACCCGGCAGTGGAAGACAAAAAGGCCATGGAAAAAATGAGGAACGTGGAAGCGTTGCAACAAAAAACGCCTTTTGGACGGTGGACCACGAACTGCCACATGCAGGCTGTCATCTACAACTCGAGCCGAGTGGTGTCAATGCTTTCTAAATAAACCGCGAAACACAAGACTGGATTAGCTTGGCAGTGATAGATGCACTCCATTCAAATTAAAAAAAAGAGAGGGCACTCGACTGTGAGGCTTTTTTTAAGCTCCTGCCGGACTATTTACCAAGGACAACCAACGAAAGCGACGCAAAAAACCAAGCTTGAGAAAGGTAGCAGCAACTCGCATTAAGTTTCAAAAAATATATGTACAAAGCTGCAGCAGATAATTAAGTTCCTATGTACATATGTATGTATGTATGTACATATTTCCCAACTGAATATAGCATTTTGGTATTACTACATGTTTCTGACGCCATTAAAGCAACATGACTTCAAGTTAAGTGACTTTTTTCAGTAACAAAATTAACAGCTCCGCACGGCACAATATACGCTACAGTTGCCTCTGACAATGCGCTGCTGTTGCATACGACCCTCGCTTTATTATGCCGCTAATTTGAGAGTCGCAGTGCTTTCTGCACCAAAAAGCACTAAAGTGCAGCTTACTTTTGCATACAACAAATTTCATGTTCAGCCACCACTGGCTGCCGTTGTCGCCATTGTTGCTGCGGCTTCCGCTTATTTCCGCACGTGTTGCGACCAAGTGGAAGCAGGAGCGAGGAAAAGACAAATCTGTCATTGTGCTCAGCGGTTGTTATTATTATGATTGTTATTATGATTGTATATTGTGTAATAAGAAATATGTTTCCACTCCGCGCGGCATGCAGAGGTCTTTGTCCAGGACGGCGCCGGACAATGCTGCGCGACAGCCGGCAGCTGTTGCCCTGTCCAGCTTATTGTAATTGTTGTTCAGCGAACTTTTCCCCACTCTCGATTCCGGGCTCGCCTCCGCAGGTCCTCTGTCGGATTCGAAATCGGAATCGCAGTCGGATCCAGACTCCTTACCGGATGCCTCGGATACTTCTTTTCGCTGCTCTTGTCTTTCGCAGCACATTGTTTCAGGTGGGGTTCGTTTTCGTTTTCTTTGTCGTTGTCGTCGTCTTCCTGCTTTATCCGAAAGCACCTGCCAAAATTACGCAAGTGTCACTCAAAGGGGGGAAACGACGACAGGACAGTGACAGGCGCCTGGGCGAACCCTTTTTAGCTACTGTGAATAACAAAACAGCGTTCTCTTTGCTGGCGCCATGCTTGACCTTATTAAATTTGCATTTTCCCCTTGCCCCTTTCTTTGTGCTCATTTGTACCTTTGCCTCGCCTCTCCCAGCCACTATTGTGTCAACACGGCGGGTACTTAATTTACATATGCGAGTGTACAGCTAATCCATTTGATTTAGAGGAAGTTTCGCACAGCTAATGAGCTTTTTTATGAGTGCCTCTGGCAAAAATAAAACTAATTTCAATATGCACAAAACTTTTGCCCTGCCCTCGTCAAAGAGACACTCACACACACCCGCAGTCTGATGATGTCCACAACTTTTCAGAGTTTCAGACAAACGTAAAAAATATACAAAAAGTTTCGCGCTTAATTAACTAAGCGCCGCAATGAGTCGACTCCCGGATAGGAATCCTATTTAATTTACATTAGTAAATTGTTAGCATGTCGACTTTGACCGATTACATTACACCGATAGTGGGGCTAACGCGGATATTGAGTTATAGATGAAACAGTTCCAAAACTGAAACTGAAGCGAAATAGATATTTTTACAAATTTAGATAGCCCAATAAATCAAGCATTTAAATCTGCCATTTATTTCGTTTTAAGAGTTTTGCTCACGCTAACTCTCGAAATATAGGTAACTAATAATCAATTTACATGGATTTTTGGTCGGGCTGGCTGTCATAAATCACTTGACAGGTCTGGTGAACTGGGGACAGTTAATTATAATGCATTAATAAATTGTTTTCTCTTAGTATTTTACCAAAACTTGCAAACATTCAGCCACAACTCGAATATCATAATCCCTGGCTCATTGAATATTCCGGATTTCCAGCAGCTTCATAAATTATGTCACAGTGCAGAATTTAAATGTGAATAACCGTTGTAAGCAGGACTTCGGACCGCAGTGGCCTATATCTCCAGCCAACTCGGATTTCTATTCTGTTTTCTCCAGCTCCACGCAACTGCTGAAATCACTCACCGACGTCCCGAGCAAAGCAGATCAGAGCGTCGTCCGTCCAACATGGGAACGATAATTTGGAGGAGCCAGGAAGCAGCAACCGAAGCCGCAACAACAGCAACGGCAGGCGAGGCAACCGTCCTGGGATTAATTTAAGAGCGAAAAGTGAAAGCGCAGTTCCAGTTTTCCCAGTAGCGCAGCAGAACAGCGTTCAAAGACAAGGAATTTATGTTATACATTTCGAGAATTATGCGTTTAGTCCGGGGAGCCCAGAAATTGGGGCAGCCGCGCTTCGGAACGAAGGCAGTAAAGTCGCCCATGCCTTCCAGCCAGATTGCGGGCTCCGGCTTAACCTCAACGTAAAATCATTAGCAGGACCCTGCGTCCGGTTAACGTGTGATAAATACGGCCGCATATTCCGGCCGAGAGGGCCTGGAGCCACAAGAAGGGACCAGACAGGACAATCCGGCAAACATGCAGCGTGTGTACCCACGGGGTGCCCATTCCCACTTCCACTCCCGCTCCATTCCCACAGCTTACACAGAAGGACATCCCAATGGCAGCACATGTATGCAAACGGTTTTAAACTGGCAGCTCGGCATGGCGCCAGCAGCCAGCAGCCAGGATCCAGGCTCAGCCAACGGTCCATGTCCTTGTCCCCGAGCCTCCTCAGATGTGTGGGGCAGACGCTGGAGGAGGGAATGAAATCAAAAACAAGTAACGAAACTGTTTTCATGGGCACCGAACTTTGAAATACCCGTTATCTTACTATCTTACTAATTACTTTTGGATACTGTTTATTTGATTTCAAATACGCAGTGTCATACCAGAGACCATATAATAAAAAGATGAGTAACGCCATACGATTTTGTTGCGCTCGAATTTTTTGTGCTAGCTTTTAGCCTAGAGGTTACGAAGAGATCGCTCTTGAGCCAGCCCCTTGTTACAGCCGATCGCTGTATGTGTCCACTCGTATTCTCAGTCATTCTAGATCTTTTCGCTCACAAACGCTCGTGATAGTTATGTGTACACTTACCCATAGAAGCGACTTCTATTATTTATTATGCTTCCTTTGTGCTACCGAAAGAGCCGCAAATTTGTCGCATGCTAAAAACTAGCAATATGGACGTTATGCACCCTGTCCTTATTGGGTCTTTGGTTTTACCTCTCCCACTTGTATCCAGTATACCTTTAAATTCAGCGAATACAGGGTATGGCAAAAGGACAAGTACCGACCGCACCTCCCAAAAATGGTTGCTAAACAAGTTTTCGTTATCTGCTCTGGAAAGACCCCGCACAGCCGTCCCCTCGTTCTCCAACCCCGACCAACTACCGCATTTCTGCGTTTTTGTATCGAGTGCTTATAAACGTTTTCCTACGTCCGTTGAATGCATATGTCTTCATAGGGGTGATCCAAGAGGAGCGTGTGTGGGTGTGGGTGTGGGGGTCCTGGTTGTGCGTGCCAGGGTGTTCGGGTGAATCTTGCATGTTTTGCCGAGCGCCGCAAACTCTGATTTAATTTTTCGAAAATTGTAAACTGCTCCTTTTTCTGTTCCGTATCCAGTGCCTGCATTCAAAATTAGTCGCTGTAGTCGCTGCGGTTGTCGGCTTGTTGTTGCTTGTGCTACAGCTGTTATTTCTGCCATCGTTGTTATTACTGTTGCTGTTGTTTGTCGACCAACTGTTCTTATTTTGCAACTATTTGGCAAATTGTTCCGTAATTAAATCTAACGTGGGGGACTGACTGGCCACTGCAATGCCACTTTATTATAGTGAGTCCGCATGTAAATTAATTGGTCGACCCCTAAAAGTTTCCTTTCCAAATAGTCCTCCCTAAATGTCCCAAATGAAAGACGAATTACTTTACAATCCCACATAAAGTTTGGTCAAAGAAAATAAATAAAAATATACTGCAAACTAAATTTTAAAGCGTTTTCCTTAAATTCTGTATAGAACAAATAGGATGAATCAAATGTCAATAGTTTAATAGCTAATTCTCTCGATAACAAAAATAATAGTTAAGCATATTCCTTGTTACGTCTTGTCAGATGATATCCTGGGCTATCAATGACAATAGGACCTCGGCACACAGCAGAACTTGTACAAGTCAAAATCTAATTCTTCATAAAATTTAAACTAAAATATCGTTGATCGTTCTTTATAATGGGCCGATCTGGGGCGTTTGACTTATATTTAAATAAAACATTTTCATATTACTCAATAAAATAAAGTTCCAAGTACAAGTCCAGAAATTAGGCTCTGCCCTATTCCATACATTTGTGTTTTAAGACTTTAGAATTGAGGAACGACTACAACTTAACGGGTTAACTAAAATATACCATGAAAATCATTTCATTGGGCATTTAATATTTAATAGCTTCCTACGTCATAGTGCCAAAATGTGGGAAAAGTGTGCTAACTTCCTCTTTTTTCGGACGTTATGACATGTACCCAGCCGAGACGACGTTCCCACTATATTTAAATCTAATAATGGAAATTTTAAATTTTTTATCAATGCAAAAGCGAATACATGGAAATCAGACCACACATCACAATAATCGCATCAATTATATTCATTTTCTAACACTTTTCCACCTTTTTATCGGACAAAAGTTGCACACATCCTCCTCCATGGGACGCCGTGTAAACAGGGAACGCGCTTAATGCATTTGCTGCCGTTGGGTCCCTGCATGCAACGCATTATTAATGGCTCTGAATTACAGGCCATAAAACAAATACGAATTTAATCATATGCCCGGTGGGTGGTGATGGAAAGTGCGGGGATGGGCTGGGCGTGGGGGTGGTACACCTACTATAAAGGAGCAGCGGGCGGTCGAGGCAGCACACACATCAAAATAAACTAACCAGCGACTTTAATATAAATGAAAACGTAACTACCCGTACATCGTCCCTCATGTGCACTAAGAAAAAAAAAGTATCAAGATCAATTGAATGTTGTTTTTTCTGTTTTTATTCTGATTTCCTTAAGATAGCTTTATTTGGTATTTGATATTACTTGTCTCATTTTAAATGAAACGACAGATATTATTAGGAATCACATATTTCTCATATAAAAATAATTTGTATTTATGAATGGAATAGATATAGCCATGAGAAAAGAATGCGACACAAGATGAAATATGATGGTGATATTTTCTCTCCGTGTGTTCTGTGTTCGTCCTCGTGACTGGGAGGGCTACTGTGGGCAGTGCTGGCCCTACTGGTCCTAGCCGTGGTACAGGCGCCGCTTTCATGCCAAATAAGCCTTCATAAATAATGAAAAATGCCACTGCGAATGGCGCTAAAACTCTGCCAATGTGCGCGAGTAATAAGCAAAAGCCAACACCAGAAACAACGGGCCATAACCAGCAGCGGCAGCCGTGGAGTTGAGGCAAATTAGCAGCCAAGGATTACCAGCAATTATTTTCGTTGTATGCATTTGGAGTTATTATTCTGATTACCACGTTTGCTTGACGATTGTCCGCTCCAGAGCCGCCGGCCGGGCCACGAGCACAGGCACCACGAGGATCTGGCCAGTGGCCACTATTGAACGAATGGCCAAAGGGAGCAGCAGAAACGGCATTAATGGGAACCGCAACATCAAACGCATGACTGCATACCGAATGAATGGTTTATTTATATTTATGAATTCATCATCGTCCTCTCCGGGTGGGGCAGTTAGCTCGGCAAGCATGGCCCTCCGCCGAGCCACAGCGGGAAACCCCATCCAGCTTATGGCTTCAGAATGTAAATGGTGGTGATGTTGACCAGAAACCTGAGTGAGTGGAACTGTTTCCAATTATGCAAACGTTGATTGAATCGTACAAACGCACTCAGCCCAATGAAATGATTGGTAAATTTTTCATGAAATACGACATATTATTTTTAAACTGTGTAAAACGATATGTGTGTATATTCGATTTCGGAGAAATTGCCTTCAAGAGTTTTGAAAGCAGTTTTGAAATTTAGTTCAGATAATTCTGGCTGGATAAACAATTTTCATCTTAATATGAGTTTGTGTATGCTTATGATTGAGGGTTAGTTAGTTAATCATATAGAACAAACATACAAACCATCTAATGTATGCATTCAAAGTAAAATAAAATCAACTGGAAAGACTTTATTTATTTTTTCAATAGGTGAAACACATAGCTCTTAAATAGCACTGCTTATATGGTTAATTTTGGGCAAATGTTCATGTTTAAACAAATGTTTAGCACACATTGCGATGTTTGATGCAATTATGTATCTTATTATACAAAGGTATAATATCTTATTATACAAAGGTATAATAGTTTCTTACATATTATATATCAGTCATTCCTAACGCAATGTATTGTTTTTATATATTTCTTATGTTCTAAATTTATTTTAATTTTTTCTTACCACATTCAATATATTTTGATACTTTTAAATAAGCTATTACCAACCTTGTAAAGTAGTTATAATAAACAAAAACTCGAAGAAAGATTGAAAACTTCTTCAAAATCTTGTGGAATATATTTACCAAAAATTAATTACAAAATAGGCATTATATATATTTTAATCAAAATTTAAATTTGTTGTACATCGATAACGGGAAAATTGAAGTAGCAAATACCCACAAAATTAGAGATATCCTATTATTTACGAATGTAAAATATTCCTTTTAATTTCATTACCTTTCAAAGCTAGCTACTAATATGAATATTTGTAAAAAGCTAACCACTTTGAACCAGAAGAATTCGCAGGAAGGCCCTCACCAATGGCTCACCCTGGCAGGACTTGCATTAGCCCTTGCCTGCTCGGACTGCTTAAAATGGTAAAAATAGAAACCAACAAGTAAAACTAATTTGTAGGAACTGTGCAAAAGGGAAAAACTTTTCGCAAGCGACTTTGACATGTGCCCAAAATACGTTTCGGTGGAGTCCTTTAGCCTCAAGCCAAGCGGTCGCTTGTTATCTGCCGCCAGGACTATCACAGGCACACACAGGACTCGAGTTTCGGGGAGGGATACCCTCTCCTTGGCGGCGATGGTACAACTAAAGCAGATTAAAAAAGTTTCAAATTTAAACCAGGCGGCGTATTAATTTATTTAAGACCCTTAAATTATATCCTTTGATGTAAGGCATACATTCCTTTGCCAGGCCATGCTTCCAGCCCACTTTTTGTGAGCCGGTTATGCTTAGCCATCCACACCCACAGCCTGCCACTTTTGGCGTATGTAATTACATTTTTACCCCATCCGCTCAGTCAAACATACACTCGCATTCTGCGCAAGAAAATCAGGAAAAAAGACAGCCACATAAAAAACTACGCGCGGCCTAGGACATACATATATACATACGTAGTTGAAAAAACGTAAAAATTACACATGCAGCAGTTTTCTTGTTTTTTATAGCCCAGAAATAGCGAAAAGCGAAGGGCCAGTTCATGCCTTAATACCCTATTATTTAATATAACATTAACTCTCAGCCCTTGCAAAAATACTAAACTTGTCCATAAAAGTTATATGTATCTTCGAAAGTTTTAGGTACCTTCTTGTACTTTGATATTTAAGACATACAAATAAAAGAGCGCTAAAATTGTGTATTACCATTACCATGAGGTAAACCAAAATGTACAAGGTGGAATGATAATATTTGAGGTAGTATTAATAGGACGGGCAAAGTATAAAAATCGATTTATCTTGGGTCCTCCAGAAATCAGTATCCTTTGATAAGGTGTCTTAAAGTGTGAAATGATATTTGTTTCTTCAATAATATTAAATTTTATAGTACATTTTGGACACCTTTTTGGCGCTTTTATAGGGCGCTGTAAAATCGTTAAACGCTCTTAAAATAAAATAAAATAAAACTGCCAGTCGCCCTTTTATAGCTTTATAGTTTATAAGAATCTTTTGGAACCTTTAAAGGGTTTCAAAACACCTTCTTATATGTGTAGCACCACAGATTCTGTTCATTTAATGAATCAAGAATACGCTCTTAATATTTTACAAATTGTTTGACCTCAACGAATGGAAGTAAACTAATCAGGAATTCTCAAATACTCAATACTTTCTTAGTCCACACTTTCTGCCTAGTTAGCATGAAAAGTACTTAGTGCTAGCCAGCAGCCCAAGGGAGTAGCACTAATGTGATCCATTATCTCCGTATGACGCCTTCTAATTAAGGAAAGGGAGCCTAGTCTCCTTTTATCTCCGCTCGGCAGTAAGACATATTGTAGCGCAAATGCCCGAATCCGATCCGGCTTAGTAGGGTAGAGCGGCCAAAGTCCGAAGTCAGAGGAGCAGAGCCCGCCAGTCGCAGCTGTAATGTGCACATACCATATGTGTCCATGTGTGTGTGGGTGCGAGTCAGAGTGTGTGTGTGCAGCGTTACGGAAATAATGAAATTATTAACACTTGAGCAACTTCCGGCTAAAAAACAAAGGCTCTGCAGCAGCATCAGCAGCGCCAAGGCTCCACACACACACAAAAACGGCAGCTGCAAGACAAAAAGCAAAAACTTGCGAAATACATTAAATGGACGAAAGAAGGCATATAAACGGCCACAGGGTGCGGTAGAGATGGGGCGGAAACTGGAGGCACTGGAGGAGTGGAGCAGTCATAATTGCAGCCAAACTTGGCTCGGCCACGAACACAGGACGAGCACAGGATTCGGGCGAAAAAAGCGAGCGGAGCAATGGGAAAAAGAGCTACAGACCACGTGGATAAGAAAGGCAGCCGAGAAGAACCCCTTCTCCACTTTGCGCCAAGCAACAGACTGTAAATTTTTGAAGAAGTCATAATAGAGCCGTTGGCATATTTTCTATAAGCGAATTGCGGCCTTCCATAAACAACATCAAGTATACGTCTGGTAGTGCAGACAAAACAACGGCGGCAGAAAAAACTTCAGTGTTGTGGGAGCAGTGGCTTACAGATTTGGTCAAGTGGCATGCCACTTGTTAATATCCTGGGTATTAGTGATAGCAGCTATATTTTTACAGAAACCTCACGTCCATGTGTGACTCTAAATTAATTATCCAGGAAAGGTTAGAGCCGAAGGACCCCTCCTTGGCTACGGCACTGTGCACATGGCGCACACACAGATGGCAGCCGTTTAACGCGCTTGCATGAATTTGAAGTTAAGTCCTGTAATTAAAAGACAGTTGCCTGGTTGGTTGGCTGTCTGAACGCATGGCTAGCGCAGCCATTGGGTTAGCTGCTCCCACCACTGGGTTGGCCAAGTGTGAGTATCGTTAAGGGTAGCAGGGAGTCGGTGTGGCCGAGGAAACTCCGCCACTCCGCGAATTCATCTGATTATATTTCTGCCTTTTGTCTGCCAACTCTCTCCGGGCAGAGTGCATATGTAGATTTATCCTTTGCCGAGCAGCTGAAAGGAACGGAGCTTAAAAGACGTCCTAACATGTTAAGCCAAACGTGTTCGAGTTTATGCTGGGTTAGTCAAAGACAAATTCCTTTCCTATTGCTTCGGCACGATACAGGACGCTTTTAAGGATTCTATTTTTTTCCACTTTTTTGGCATTTAGCGTGAGCAACTCGAAGGACTTAAAGCTAAGCGCTGGCTCCACAGATTGTGTGTTCACTGTCCGCAGTCAGAGAGTTGGGTCGCTCGGATCATGACCCCGCCCGTTACAGTCGTCAGTCCTGTTCGCTTTTCCCGTAAGCGGGAAACGATTCATAAATTATATTAACTCCGTCGGAAATTCCCCACTGACGACGACAACGATGGTAGGCAATACAAACAGCAGAACTTTTGAAATTATTTGCGCACACTCATTTTGTGCGAATTTTCCGAACATTTTCAACAATTTTCTTCGTTGCAACTGCCTCCATTTTTGTCTCCCCGCCTGCTCCTTTTTATTTTTGGAGTGCATTTTCCCAGTGGACCAACTTTCGACTTCCGTTTGCAAGCGCATAAAAATGTATCCTTGTTGTTTTTGTGTTTTGTGCAGCCTGCATTTCCAAACAGCTTTCCTCCCGGCCACGCCCCGAAAAACTCGTTCGTTTGCATTTGTTTATCTTTTTATAGAGCGACAATTTCGTAATGAATTTATTACAGTGGCATTCACTGAGGGTTATGCATAAAGCGAAACGGGAAAACTGTTGGAAATAAACTTAAATTAACTTACAATGCCCCAAGGACATGAGCATGAGACTCTGACCTCTTATATGAGAACATTAGGGGGACGGAAAAGGTACTAATTTAGTGATTCAAATCGCCCCAGTAAGGTTTTCTAGGTTGTTTACTCTCTTAAAATATAAAATTTTAAAGTGCATCATCAGTGAATTCGAATTATAAATTCATTTCTTGCAGGCAATGTAGGCGTAAGATGCGGTTTTTGATTGTAAAGTACATAAATCACTTATACACCTCCTTTGCTGGATTTGCAAATGTCGCAAACTTCATTTCCCTTAAATGATGTGGACTTTACTTAATTGTAATATGCATATTAATACCACAGTCACACAAGGATGCCTCGTTTGACTTAAATGGGTTGATATGCTGACATTCACAAAACATCGAACAATTCTTTTACGCACCATTTGCCGCAGTTACCGAGCCCGAAGCCCGGAGCTCAGAGACTGCCTCAGTCCTGCCTGCAATGTCCCTGCTAGGATGGGTGTGTCAACGCTTTTACACTTAATTAATTAAACGTAATTGAAAATCAAATAAAATGGCATCGCAGCTGCGACAATAGACAATGAATCGCAAGACAATGGTGTAAAATAGCCATTGATATTGTCATTAAAAGGAAATGAGCAAAATAATGAAGTGCAGTCGAATGCACTGCCCCACCAGGACGTCCCGACCCCTCCTCCGCCCAGCGCACAAGGTCTTGTTTCCACTGAAAGCATCTACAAGTCGCTTACAGCTGGCGCAGCCTTTATGAACTGCCGCGACAACTCCGACAATGGCAATAACGAACGGCGTGGCAAGTGCAACAAACACTCGAGGCAACTACGAGACAATCCGTGCCTGCATGTCGCGCCTCCAGACCAAAATTCTGGCGTGCACTCAACAAAAAAGAAACTGCATAAATCAAACTAGATGAATCTGGGTATTATTTAAAATGTGCAAGTCAAAGTAGCAAATAACGTGATAAATAAAATCTGTCTCTATTATTTTCACATTTATATATAGTTTTTTAAAAAGACTAATTTAAGTAGAGCACAGTATCTGTCTCGAAATGATTATCAAATTCATCCTGATTTCGGTTCTTCGCGTGTAACAGGGCTCTCTTTATGCATTGCCTTTGTACATATTTGGTCCTATAGTTGGCTATAAATGGCGACAACTTCAATTTCACTGCGGCCGTGCTTAGGGGGAGGCTTGTTGTCTGGCTGCTTGCTGGCCCAAAGTTGGTCAACCAACTGCATAATTAATGGGGTTTGCGGGCTGGAGGGAGGTGTTGTCGAGTGCCTGCTCTTCTGATTGATTTACCTGTACCTGTTGCAACAGGTTACCATTAGCAACTTTGCCTGTTGGTGGCTCAGTTGATTAGCTTTAAGGACTTCCATCGACTTTAAAACGCAAACAGCAATTTGGCAAATGACTTTCTGCCGAGCAGCAAGGCAACTCCAAGCTAGTGCAGAAAAGAAACACACACCGAGCAGTGGCGCAAAAAAAGGGTGACTGGAGAAATGCAAAATTAATTACCAGAATGCAAATTAATTGCTGTTCGTTTGCTTGCTTGCAGCTTGGCAAGCGCATAAATCTCCCGTCTGGGCTGCAGCCAGCGAACAGCGCTGACGATTGCCTCCGGGGGAAGAAAGGCGGCGACGGCAACGGCACAAAACGTATCAGCCAAAATAAAGCGGGGACGCCCCAATGGCCGCACATATAAACACTCGAAAAAATAGTGGAGTAACCTCATGTGAGGATTTTAAAACGAAACTCATTTACCTGTTCAGCTCAAGTTATTGACATTGGTGAACGGATTTCTAGCGCATTTCAAAAGTTATAGACATGATATTTATACCCATGTATCAAAGCCCTTATAATGAAACTGCATAACGACCAATTTTGTATAAATTTTTGTTAGTTTTCACAAATCAAATATAAAGCCTTGAAGGGTTTTTTAACACAATTTCAAGAGAGCCAGAAACAGGATATAGAATAGAATAGATAGAATATATCTCTTGTATAAAGACCTTGTATCTTTATTTGTACCCTTCTAAGGTAACCTTAAAGTAAGGTTAAATAGTCTCTTAGCTCTTTGGATTGATAAATTCCTTATATTTAAGATTAGATTAACTATCGTATATTGGTCTAAGCGTAAATTAACTGTTAACTAGGCTCAAGAGAAAGTAAATCACCACTAGCATTGGCCACATTTAAAAGGATCTTGCTGCTTTACTCTCCTCAACATACTTACAAGAACATCCGGCTAACGCACTTTTCAGTGTACTAATACACACACCACACTTGCATTGCAATGACAAACAAATTGCCTAACGCCGCAGTAGCAGTAGCAGCAGCAGCAGCTGAAGCTGAAGCAGCAACGAGCCAACCAAAAATCTAGTTGTGGCTGGCGGCCCAGTCTAGAATCGTGAGGGTGGATGGGTCTACATGGAGTGGCAAATGAATTGCGTAGACGGGTAGAGCCGCCCGCCACACCACCCGCCGCACCGCCGCAACTGCAGTGCTAACCACCGTGCCAGGCAAACCCGGACCCGGACTGGCTCTGGCAGTCCACGTCCGCCGTCAGCGCTAAAAGTGCCAGTTGGGTGAGGATATTTGCCAAAAACTTTAAAGGAATTAGCCAGGACAAGTGTGATTTTTAAGAGCCACAAAAGCTTCATAGAGTCGTGCAGATAAGGAAAATGAATGGAAGGAGGTCGTGGGCCAATGCCTTTGTAACATGAAAAAAGGAAACTTAAAAGCCCCTTAAGCCGGCAATGGGCTCCATTGATTTGACGCCCTATTTTCAGCCCTTTGGGATACTAGCGTTGACCGCTGAAAAACGAATATACTTTGAGGAAAGTATTATAACTGGTCAAATGTTTATTTATATGTATGCTTTTGGATTGGTTAAAATCAATAACCAAATTTTATTGCAAAAATTAATAATAACAAGAAACAAAGCTAAGTTCGGAAGGCCGAATTTGCATACCCTTTGTAAGTTTTCAATTTGATCGATTAGATTGAAATGAAAATTGGTCGAAGAGACGTCCTGAAGGGTATACAAAATAATTTATAAATTCAGCGGTCTTTTCCTGATTTTGCCATCATCTTTACCAGTTTTACCTATCATTCGTATCTATATGATATAATCATCCGATTTGTATCAAATTAAAAAAAAATATTTTAACCCTCTAGAGCCACTTTCCACAATAATGGAAGAAATTAAATAAAATAATTTTTTCTAGAGTGATTTGTGCCTTCGAAACCAAAATATGATCTTAAAAAGAACGTATAACCTTGCGTTTACCTGTAAGATGAGTACTAATTGAATAGGTACCTATCACTGTTTCGTTGCTACAACTCATGCCTATTACATATTTGCATGTCTCTAATTTTAGTTTACTACTAAATTATCGTACCTTTCACTGAAAAAAATGGTTTGGTTTTATATTTTAACTTTTATAATCAAAAGAAATTTCACTTCGCTGCAGCTTAAATTGCACATGCTGCGTAAAACACTATTTCTTTGCAAGTATAAATAAAAAGTACTGCTAAAAGCTTCTGAGAGTTTCCAACGCTTCTATACATAATTAAGTATCTATTCCTAACTGCTAAATAATATTAGGTCTAGGGGGTTAAGAACTTGTATGTATAATAAGTACATCTTTAGTTACAATAAGTTCATCTAAGCGAAGTTAGGGGGCTAGCTTGATTGCAGAAAATCAATTGCCATTATTTGTCCCTATCCTCCAATACTGACTATTTGACTGCTTTTCTTTTTTGGATTAAAACAGGTGGGAAAACTACACTCGAGTGTGGCCGACTGTAAGATACCAAAAAACCAAGACAATATGGGAAAAATAAAAGGGGCATCCATATGGCTTAAAGCAGATAAACGCTGCAAAAACATGTTGTGTAACGTCAAAATAAAGGCAAATGCTTAATAAGAAAGGAAAAAGGATATACACAATAGGAAATAAGGACAACAAATTAAATGCAGAGGACTTCATGAAATGTAAATCAATGAGAGAATAAGATACATCAAGAATTAAAATAAGAATATAGAACATGTGACGGTTAGGTCATTCCTCGGGGCTCAAGGATGGCCAGGGTTCGTCTCAGAAATTTA